>CAUHTR010007013.1:0-10238 GCA_959609185.1 Schmidtea polychroa | reverse complement strand
GACCTTTGTTTTAATTTCCTGTTTGTTTTCTTTTATTTGATTTATCTTTCTTATTTTTCATTTCTTTTTACTTCCTTTCTTCTCCGAGTTCCCATAGATCGTCCCGTTTGTCATGACGATCTTCCCCCAGATAATTTACTTATTTATTATACTATTTGCTATTTAGGTATTCTCAACAATTTTGATATTTACATCAACATAAATTACAATATTTTTAAAATTTATCGAAAAACGAATTGAGTTTAATGTAGAATTGCTACATTTGAAATTTCGTTGAAATGTTATAAACATTTATACACAAACTTAATTATATAGCTAGTTAAAATTCCATAAATTGCTTATTCAGAGGTAGTAGAACATGTCCCCTGTCAGATACAAATCTTTTCTAGTGGTTACATACAAGCGCGTACGCAGGATGAATCCATGGGGGGGGGGGTTCAGAAAACATATTTTGTATATGTATTTTTATTTTTTCTCGTATTTGCTAGCACTATTTTACCAAATTATATTCAAATTATATTTCACCTCATTTCAATATAAAAACAATTACCTATAGGTATATTTTTTCTCAACTTTTTTATAGAAAATTGTAAAGAAAACTAAATAAAAATTTATTAAGAAATATGAATAATAATTATACATTATAAGAAAAATTAATATAAAATAAAATTAATATAAAATAGAATAAAAATTGCATATTCAGCAAAAGGACTATTTTCTGAAAAAAATAAAAAGCGATATAAATTAAGACTGAATTATATTCAAATTTTTAATTACGTGAACTTTTTGCTAGTTCATCTAGAACTGCTTCTGTAGAAATCGTGACATTACGATGAATATTAAGTAACGCTAATCCATTTAACCTATCTTCACTCATTGTGTTGCGTAAATACGTTTTAAGTCGTCTCAATGTTGAAAAAGATCGTTCACTGCTTGATGTTGTAACTGGTAGTGTAGCAAATATTTTAAGTAATTTTCGAACAGTTGGGAAAATTGAATCGTCGCATGCTAAAAATGCATTATGAGCATTTTTCGGTGTATTCGAAGAATTTAAAACATGGCGCCACCATAGCTTCAGCTCACCAATGCTCTCAACTATGCTACAGTTTGTAATACTATTATATTTTTCTAAAAGGATTTTTGCAGAATTTTCGTGCTCTGATGAAAAGTTTTGTTCATTTGGCAAAAGACACATAAAACTTTGAAATATATTTTTATGTTTCAGAAACCGATCGTGAATTTGCATCTTTGTAGAATCCACAAAGGAATGAAGATGGCAATACGATAATACTCTTCAGGATTTTCAACTACAATGTTGCAGCGATGAACTTATCTTCCGGTTAGACAAGGAATTCGTATTTAATTATAGTTTTTTATATTGTTGTTGGAATCATGGGGGGGGGGGGTTATATCCCCAGTAACCCCCCTGCGTGCGCGCATGGTTACATAATATTAGATAATGCATGTCGACAGTTTCTACTTGTCATACACCCATTTGCACTGAATAAACGCATCTATAATATGGGTTGGTATGTACAACTAATCATAGATGCGTCATTCTTTATGAAATTTTTTGGAATGCATGTGGTTAATTTAACTTTAATTGAGTTTATTATAGCTATTTTATTTAGCCATTTTAGAAATGGCTTTCAAGTAATTTTGTTTTATTTAAAGTAAACTTTAAGGCTTGAATACTGATCCATATAGATATGAGATCATTATTCAAGGATTAAAAAGGGGTGAGCAAATACTTTTAAGCGCAGGCCAAAATGAAAATTTCCAAATGTCTCTCGGGCCGGAGAACTATACCGCTTACGCTGTGCACACGCGAATGTTTTGGGTGGAGTTTTTTTCCTGCCCAAGAAATTGTCTTACTTGGGTGTACATGCGAACAATTTGTGCCAGTAAAATATGTCACGTAATTTTTAAAGAAATATGATGCAATATATTAAATTAATGATCATTAAATAAAACAGTTAATGATAGATTTTATTTTGTTATTTATTTATATCTTAACGATACAAAATATTTAATATTGATACATAGTTATTACATTTTTATGTTTATATTGCATTTTGTAAATATAATAGTAAATAGAATTTTAAAAAGAAAAGACAAACATCAAACGTTAAAATAGAATACTTATAGTTAATGCGAAACGTGATCTTAAAAGAAATGATGACTAGTATGTAACCATTGCTAAATCAAAATAAACACTGCGCGTGTTGTGACCTTTCATCCCTCGAAGAGTAAGAGGAGTTTTGCTCACAGGCTTTTGCTCACCCCTGCTCTTAAATAATACTTTTTATCGACATTTTGTATTATAAATTATTTTTAATTAATTTTTTAGGAATTTTAGATGTTATTATTATTATTTGGAATTATTTCAATATAATGTGAGTTTTATTATTATTTTATTGGGTAATTAAGTATGAAATACAATTTATTAATGGCCAAAAATATCAAATTTTTTACAAAATTTAGGGAAAAAACGGTAGATATGTTGAAAATAGCTTTTTAAATTTTTATATTCGTCTTTTTTCAGCTCACTTTCTAAAGCCTCATTAACTAAATCAAATCTTCTTTCGAATGTCATCGTACTGAAGCCAGTTGTGTTCTGCTGTAATTTTTTTCTGCTTTTTGATTACGCAATTGCTGCAGTGATGCCCTCATATTTTTTTTCAATACAAAAATGGGTCCTCACTAAAAAAGTCAAGGATTATTCAGACTATAGTGAGGGGGTCTCCTTGGTCCAGGGATTTTCAATACAAAAAGGCGATCTTCAAAAATATACGCATGTAATTTTTCAGACTCTAGTGAGGGGGTCTCCATGGTCCCAGGATTTTCAAAACAAAAAAGGTGGTCCACACTAAAAAAGGGTGGTAAATTTTTAAAATAAAGTAAATGATGGGTCTAAAAATTGAATTACAGTAAATTATGGGTTAAGATATTTGAATTAAAGTAAATTATGGGTCTAAAAATTAAATTACAATAAATAATGGTCCAAATATTTGAATAACAGTAAATTATGGGCTCAGTTTTTTTAATTACATTAAATAATGGGTCTAAAAATTGAATTACAGTAAATTATGGGCTCAGATTTTTGAATTACATTAAATGGTCGTATATTAATGGTCTAATAATTCAATTAAAGTAATCAATGGGCTCAAATAAGTAAAGTAAGATCCAAATTTTTAAATTAAAGTAAATAATAGTCCAAATTTTAAAATTAAAGTAAATTATGGGTCTAAAAATTGAATTACAGTATATGATGGGTCTAATAATTGAATTAAAGTAATCAATGGGCTGAAATAAGTAAATTAAGGTATAATTTTTGAAAATTAAATTACAATAAATAATGGTCCAAATATTTGAATAACAGTAAATTATGGGCTCAGTTTTTTTAATTACATTAAATAATGGGTCTAAAAATTGAATTACAGTAAATTATGGGCTCAGATTTTTGAATTACATTAAATGGTCGTATATTAATGGTCTAATAATTCAATTAAAGTAATCAATGGGCTCAAATAAGTAAAGTAAGATCCAAATTTTTAAATTAAAGTAAATAATAGTCCAAATTTTAAAATTAAAGTAAATTATGGGTCTAAAAATTGAATTACAGTATATGATGGGTCTAATAATTGAATTAAAGTAATCAATGGGCTGAAATAAGTAAATTAAGGTATAATTTTTGAATTACATTAAATAATAGGTTTAATAATTGAATTAAAGTAATCAATGGGTTCAAATAAGTTAATTAAGGTTCAAATTTTAAAAATAAAGTTAATTAAGGTCCAAATTTTTAAATTAAAGTAAATGATGGTTCAAAAAATTAAATTAAATAATCAATAGGTTCAAATAAGTTAATTAAGGTCTAAAATTTTAAATTAAAGTAATGAATGGGCTCAAATAACTAAATTAAGGTTCTAAAAAATTAAATTAAAGTAATCTATGAGTTCAAATAAGTTAATTATGGTCTAAAAATTAAAGTAAAGTAATCAATGAGCTGAAATAAGTAAATTAAGGTTCTAAAAAATTAAATTAAAGTTAATTAAGGTCCAAATTTTAAAATTAAGTAATCAATGGTCAAAAATTTTAAATTAAAGTTAAATAAGTAAATTAAAGTAAGATTTTTAAAATTATTAACAAAAAGTTGGAATAATAGTAGGTGTTTGAGAATTGAAAATTTTTAATGAAAATTTTTATGAAATAATTTTTAAGTAATTTTTAATAGAAATTTTAATGAAATATTTTTCAATGGTAATTTTAGAATGAAATTTTTATGAATAATTTTTAAGTTAATTTTTAATGGAAATTTTTATGGAATATTTTTTAAAGACAAATTTTAATAATAATAATTCAACAACAAACCAACAACCAGTAACTTACGAACATGTATTTACAACCAGATACCTACAACTAGTTACTAACAACCAGTTACCTGATACCAAGTACTTACAACCAAAAACAAGCAACCAACTAGGTACCAGATACCAAGTACTCACAACTGTCAACAACCAGGTACTAAGCATTATCAACCAACTACTATGTACCAACAACCAAAAACAACCAGCTAACAACTAGCTACCACCTACCAAGTACAAATAACCAACAACAACCAGGTACTAAGCATTATCAACCAAGTCCCAGATACCTAGTACTAAGCACTGTGAACTAGATACCAAGTACTTACAACCAGATGACCACATGAAATTATTGGTTAAATATGAAAATAAGGGTTATATTTAGTTGTTAAGTAAATTATGGTGTAAAATTAATTAATAAAGGATAAATAGGTAAATTAAGGATAAGAATTAAAGTTAAAAATTTTAAATAGGTAAATTAAAGTCCAAATTTTAAAATTAAGTAATCAATGGTTCAAATTTTAAATTAAAGTTAAATAAGTAAATTAAAGTAATAATTTTTAAATAAGTAAATTAAAGTAAGATTTTTAAATTTATTAACAAAACGTTAGAATAATAATCAATGTCTGAGAAATAAAAATTTAAAATGAAAATTTTTATGAAATAATTTTTAAAGTCAATTTTTAATGTAAATTTTAATGGAATATTTTTTAAGCTAATTTTTAATGGAATTTTAAATGGAATAATTTTTTAAGATAATTTTAAATACAAATTTCAATGAAATAATTTTCAAAGATAATTTTCAATGAAAATTTTAATGGATTAAGTTAATTTGTATGAAATATTTTTTTAAGATAATTTTTAATACAAATTTCAATGCAATATTTTTCAAAGTCAAATGAAAATTTTAATGGAATAATAATAATAATAATAATAATAATAATAATAATATAATAATAATAATAATAATAATAATATAAATAGAAAAAATAATATTAATATTAATAAAAAAATAATATTAATAAAAAAAATTTAATAATAATAATAATATTAATAAAAATAATTATAATAATAATAATAATAATAATAATAATAATAATAATAATAATAATAATAATAATAATAATAATAATAATAATAATAATAATAATAATAATAATAGTATAAAATGATGATTGCTTGGTAGCAGCATTTATTATTTAAAAGAATAAAATGAATATTTAAGCCTTTTGCTGCAAATAATGTATTTAATGAAAGAATTTTCGACTATACGATAGTCCTTGTCAATCTCCTGGAATTTAGCAATGTTCTTCCCCAAAATACCCTTCAATCTTTCTTTTATTTCCTTTCTCTTAATTCTCATTGGTTGTAAATATAATGAATTGTTTTACTAAAAACTTTTAAAATTTTTTACATTTAAAATTTCAAAATGACACAAACTAAAAATTTTAAAATTTTTTACAGCTTCTATAATTAGCTTCTAGAAGCCTAATAAAATATTTGAAAATATTCTAAACAAAGCCTCCAATAACTACTTATATATGCTATTTAAATATTTCAATAAATGTGTCAATTTTGATATTCAAATCCTATTTTTTAAAATTTTTTTCTATATTATTCTAATTATTACTTTTTAATTTATTCTATTTTTTTTAATTTCTTTATATATTGTCAGTTATTCTCAAAGTCAATGACAACAGATCAAATTCATGATTTCATTGATTTCTTCTTTAGTGTTGATCTTTGGCTGTCTGTTTATGATGAGAATTGCTTCTTTGATTCTGACATTTTTCTTTTGGATGTTTCCATTAGCTATGATTTCTATTGAAATATTTTTTCTTTAAATATTTTTTCTTTAATAATAATAATAATAATAATAATAATAATAATAATAATAATAATAATAATAATAATTCAACAGTTACCAACAATCGGTTACTAAATATTTTTACTAGGTGCTAACAAATAAGTACCAAATACCTACAACATTATACCATGTACTAACTAACTCTCAAACAACCAGATACTTACAACTAACTACTAACTTTCTTCATTGTATTTTATGAAATGTTTTTTAAATTAATTTTTTTTATATGTCTTCAAAAATATTTTTAATTACAATCAGTAGAAAAACCTTTTCAAAATGTCTAAATTTAACAAAAATGTTGATTTTCATCAAAAAATGAGCAATCGTCAACTCAACCACTTTAAAACACCACGTGGAATTGAGGATAATTTAAATTACAATGAAAGACTATAGAATTCTATTTCACAAAAGATTCTTCTTTTAAATGATAACTACTGACTTATTATTGAAAAGTAAAAATTGCGTTCAATAAATAGTTATATGAATTAAGGGTTGAAATATAGTCATTTAAGGGATTTTAAGGATTTTAATATACCAATCTTTAAATATTGATAAATTTAGGGGAAAATGATTCTTTTTAGATGATTTTATTGGAGAATTCACTTGGATATACCAATTATTGTCATTTAAATGAATTTACTGGTTTGTTAGATGTTATCATTAGTTATCTACTCTCTTGGAATTTAATGATAATTATTTTTATTGTAGATTGCTGACTTTGATAATTGTAATGAATTTATACTGATTTTTTGAATATATTGAGCAATCAGTCAATCAATTTGAGTACATGTATTACTTTTAAAAAAAATAATTAAAATTAATTATATTTCAATTAATTTATTCAATCTTAATCAATTATCTACTAGATCTTATTTCAAAATTTTTATTAATTTATTATCTTAGTTGATTCATATTAAATTGATTGATCAATATTTTTATATTTACTGGATGATTAATGATTAGAATTCTTTCTTGTCCATTAATTACATTTTTATGACATTTATTTTGAAAATTTAAAATTTTTACATTTATTTAATCAATTTTTACCAAGTTATTGATGCCTTGAGTTCAATTAGTTTTTCATCCAATTTGTCAAGTGATGAGTATTTTCTTTTAAAGATCAATTTATTAGTACATAGTTGTTTGTTGTAAGTAGTTGGTTGTTAGTACTTAATATCTGGTTGACTTTTAGATTTTGATAAGAAGATATTGTATGTGATGAAGAATATTTTGTATTTAATTGCTATTATTTTTATGTGTTGTTAGTTGATTGTTGGTACTTGGTTTCTAATTGTAAGTACTTGGTAGCAGGTATCTGGTTGTAAGTATCTAGTTGTAGGTTGATATTTGTTTATTTCTCGATGGGTTTTGATGGTGGTTGTTAGTATCTAGTTAATGGTTAAGTGGGGGTTGAGTGTGACCAATATCCTTATGACCGATACCTTTACGACCAATACCATTACGAGCAGTACCCTTATGACCAATACCCTTAGAGGGTCAAAACATCCTGTCGGATAAACTCCGAGTATATATATATATATATATATATATATATATATATATATATATATATATATATATATATATATATATATATATATATATATATATATATTAAAAACGAATTAACAATAACTATTTATTGAACGCAATTTTTACTTTTCAATAATAAGTCAGTAGTTATCATTTAAAAGAAGAATCTTTTGTGAAATAGAATTCTATAGTCTTTCATTGTAATTTAAATTATCCTCAATTCCACGTGGTGTTTTAAAGTGGCTGAGTTGACGATTGCTCATTTTTTGATGAAAATCAACATTTTTGTTAAATTTAGACATTTTGAAAAGGTTTTTCTACTGATTGTAATTAAAAATATTTTTGAAGACATATAAAAAAAATTAATTTAAAAAACATTTCATAAAATACAATGAAGAATATTTACTTAATTGTAAGTAGTTAGTTGTAAGTATCTGGTTGTTTGAGAGTTAGTTAGTACATGGTATAATGTTGTAGGTATTTGGTACTTATTTGTTAGCACCTAGTTAAAAATATTTAGTAACCGATTGTTGGTAACTGTTGAATTATTATTATTATTTTTATTAATATTATTATTATTATTATAAATTTTTTTTATTAATACACTCATACCTCGCTATACGGCTGCTCTTTATACGGCTTTTCGCTATAACGACCTACTTTAATTACGGCACTTTTCGATTTACGGCCTAAAATGTTTCGTTATACGGCCAAAAATCCTATTGAATTTATATGGAATTGTATCAAAATGTATTTGATTCGTTATGCGGCGTTTCGCTTTGCGGCCAACTTTCCTGGAACGTATCTAGGCCGTAAAGCGAGGTATGAGTGTATTATTTTTTTTATTAATATTAATATTATTTTTTCTATTAATATTAATATTATTATTATTATTATTATTATTATTCCATTAAAATTTTCATTTGACTTTGAAAAATATTGCATTGAAATTTGTATTAAAAATTATCTTAAAAAAATATTTCATACAAATTAACTTAATCCATTAAAATTTTCATTGAAAATTATCTTTGAAAATTATTTCATTGAAATTTGTATTTAAAATTATCTTAAAAAATTATTCCATTTAAAATTCCATTAAAAATTAGCTTAAAAAATATTCCATTAAAATTAACATTAAAAAATGACTTTAAAAATTATTTCATAAAAATTTTCATTTTAAATTTTTATTTCTCAGACATTGATTATTATTCTAACTTTTTGTTAATAAATTTCCATTAAAAATTAACTTAAAAATTATTCATAAAAATTTCATTCTAAAATTACCATTGGAAAATATTTCATTAAAATTTCTATTAAAAATTACTTAAAAATTATTTCATAAAAATTTTCATTAAAAATTTTCAATTCTCAAACACCTACTATTATTCCAACTTTTTGTTAATAATTTTAAAAATCTTACTTTAATTTACTTATTTAACTTTAATTTAAAATTTTTGACCATTGATTACTTAATTTTAAAATTTGGACCTTAATTAACTTTAATTTAATTTTTTAGAACCTTAATTTACTTTAATTTAAAAAATTTGGACCTTAATTAAGTTATTTGAACCTATTCATTACTTTAATTTATTTAGACTATAATTTACTTTAATTAAAAATTTAAACCATCATTTACTATAATTTAAAAATGTGAACCTTAATTTACTTATTTGAGCTCTTAATTAACTTTAATTTTAAATTTTGGACCTTAATTTACTTAATTGAACCCATTGATTACTTTAATTCAAATATTTACACCATAATTTACTTATTTGAACCTATTCATTACTTTAATTTTAAAATTTGGACCTTAATTTAATTTAATTGAAAAAATTGGACCACTATTTACTGTAATTGAATTTTTATACCCATAATTTACTTTAAATCAAATTTTGGACCATAATTTACTGTAATTCAATTTTTAGACCCATTATTTAATGTAATTCAAATATTTGGACCATTATTTACCTATTTATCCTTAATTTACCACGCTTTTTAGTGTAGACCACCTTTTTCTATTGAAAACTATCTTTTTGTATTGAAAATCCCAGGACTAAGAAGACCCACCCAAATAATACTGACCTATCCTTGGCTTTTTATATTGAAAATATCCTGAGACCTTAAATTACCATGCTTTCGTATTGAAGACCGCCTTTTTGTATTGAAAATATCGTGAGACCTTAAATTACCATGGCATTTTTAGTGATAGTCGGATTTTGTATTGAAAATCCCAGGACCAAGAAGACCCACCTTAATTTACTTTGAATATTCTATGCTTTTTTAGTGATAATCGGATTTTTGTATTGAAGATATCCTGAGACCTTAAATTACCATGCTTTTTTATTGAAGATCGCCTTTTTCTATTGAAAATCTCTGGACCAAGGAGACTCCCTTACTATAGTCTGAATAATCCTTGGCTTTTTTAGTGATGACCCATTTTTGTATTGAAAAAAATATGAGGGCATCACTGC
>CAUHTR010007012.1:0-12487 GCA_959609185.1 Schmidtea polychroa | reverse complement strand
ATTATAAAATAATTAGTTTAGATGCATTTTTACTAAGATTTTCATTCGCTAAATTCTTATGAAAATTATCATTTTATTCTCATCATCAATTTGTTAAAAATAACAATAATGAGTATATTAACATAACAATTAAAGAATATTTAACGTTTTTATTCTTCACTGTTAATTTGTTCATATTTGTTCCTTTATTTGTAGGCTATATATCAATAATTTTATTTTAACTTATAAATTTAACTAATCATTTTTTGTTTGTCTAAAATTTATTTACCTATTATTACAATTATTTTTATTATTAAACAAGTATATGATAATATGGGCATTTTTGCTGCAAAGTATATATTTAATAAAATGACATAATTTTCGATTATAACAATAATTCTTGAGAATTATTATCGAAAATTATTTCATTTTATTAAATTCATACTTTAGAGCAAAAAGGCTTAAATTACATATTTAACATTTAATTAATGCTGCTACCAGGAAATCATCACTTTATTATTATTATTATTATTATTATTATTATTATTATTATTATTATTATTATTATTATTATTATTATTATTATTATTATTATTATTATTATTATTATTATTATTATTATTTCTATTTTTAGTTTCTCTACTGTTTGATAAAATATATGATTGGAGATTTTTTTGATTAGTTTCCTCTTTATTTGTTTGCAATTTAATGGACAATTGACTTGAAAAGCATATTATATTTGAAATAGAATATATTTTGATTCATGGATTTAATTTACACTTTGTCACATTTCTTTTTATTACATAAATTTATACTTTGATTATTGTATAATTATTATGAAAATGAAAGCAATAAATTACAATATTAGTAACGAATTGGATCTAAAGATTTGATTCTGTGATCAATCCTATATATCCAACTTTATTGTTAATATTTTTGAAGTTAAACAAAACCAAAAAATTGAATTACTTGAATTCAGTGTTGAAAAATTAAGATATTTCTGGGGAACCAGGAAACAGATAGCAATTGAAAAATAAATACATATTAAATAATCTCAGATTGATGAAGATCCTAAGAAGGAATAAATTAAAAACAGAAAATTAATCGTTCATCAAATTTCATCTTAAATAAGAAAACAACAATTCAATTGTTGACAAATGAGAGATCAAAAATTACAAATAGGGAATATCTTGTCAGAGTGAGTGTTATAAATTGAATAAAGGTTCAATATTGCTAGGAATTGGTTAAAATAAATTATTAAAGACAGTAAATAAATATTAAATGCTTCAAAGAGCGTAAGTTAGAAAGATCACTGGTATAATCAACAACAATAAAATCATAATTAAAGTGTCTCTTTGATTAGATATTATCATTATAAATGAGAATTAACAATTGCAGTTAGTTAAATTTAGCGATTTGGTAAAATCAGTTACAAGGTTTATCATAAATATTCTAAACAAATTAATTGAGCAAATACGCAAATTATAAATAAATTAAATCTAACCAGCTTTACACATTGCCAACTGTAAAACGTCTGCATTATTTATGTATTTATTGGAGGCCCAGTAATATAAATATATCTTAGAAGATGTTGATCCAGCATCAATAATCACACTGTACTGAAATATTAAATAAAAATACTTTGAAAATACTACTTACATAATATAATTATTATAGTAGTCTTAAAACATTTGAAAAAACAAACTGCAGTCTTACTTTAGGATTGTTAATAATCCCTCCAAATTTGTGGAGAACCTTGATATTTAAATCCGCTTTGAGGAACATTAAAATAAATATATAATGCAACTGGGAGGTTAAATTTTTTGTAAGATTATTTAACACTAAATTTACGAAGTGAGCCAATTTGACTCATTTAAAATTCTATTGCTACATATATATAATAAATATATTATTTTTTTAAATTATTTTTTGAATACATATGTTGGTTTTTAGATACGTCATGAAATATAAGTAAATATTAATTACTCTACTCTACCGACTCCCTCATTTCGCATATCGAATTAAGTATATCTATTTTTACGGCTATTTTTACCCGTAAATCTACTGTTAAACTCATTAAAAAATTAAATGTTTCTTTAAAAATGTATCCTTTTTCTTTATTTTTTCAGACTAGATAATTCTTTTGTTTTATATTTAACACGAATTTTCAGGATAACTAATTTTTTCATTTTTCATTCGTTACATTACAACTTGAAATGATGAAAAATTTAATTCTTCCTAAATGATCGGTACCTGTCTATGGTGAACGAAAGTCAGCTTTTTCGAAAAACAATGCAATTGAATATTAATTATTAAATGAATTAGGAGAAAATCAAAATCAACTTCAATAGCTAAATTTTCAAATTATATGTATACGGTTTTGTTACATTCAGCTGTGACTTTAATATTTTTGTTCATGTTTTGCATGAGAGAATAATTGTTATCTTTTAAACAAAAACGTTCTTGATTAGCGAAAAAAATAACTCGAGCAGATTTCGATATTTTCAGTATTTATAAGATGCTGTATGAAACGATTCTCTAAATAAATTTATCAGGACGAGCATCTGACGTAGCATCGGTGCGTTTTGTTCAATGTGGACGCGTTTTAACATGTTACGGTCGTTTTCGACAGCATTGGCTGCCATAGAGTTAGACCGTAGATACTTTCATGGATGGCTATTGGTCAAGATGTTTTTAATTAGACAGGAATATTAATCAAAAAAATTTCTTACCATATGTCGAATGTAACAAGATAAACCTATTCCGCATGAAATTATTCATAAATTTAATAGGAATATACCAAATTTAGATTTGTTTCGTAGGTTGCTGATATCCAACACATATTACTAACACATATATTGCTATCACATAAATTACTAATAAACTTTATTGGTCTTTTATCACCGGCGAAGAAAAATATAAAATATTAAATTGCATAAAATATAAAATATATTTCAAAATAGTAAAATTAACTGAAATGTTTTTTCTATCGAAAATAAAATAACTTATAAAATATATTAGAATGTGATAAATATAATATAAAATAATAATAATAATTGAACATGACAGTAATTATCAAAAGACTTACTGTAAATATTGAAGACAAATTTATAACATAAATTGTTATTAATGCAATTATACCACTAATAGAAAGAAAAAATGCAACTATTGCCAAAGGTTTCCACATCAGAGTTTGATAGCTTTTAGATGCAAATTGGGTCTGGTATTCACTATTAATTTCCATTTCTTTAATAATAAAATTAATAATAATAATAATAATAATAATAATAATAATAATAATAATAATAATAATAATAATAATAATAATAATAATAATCAGAAATCCCCCAACTATTTGGTACCTCTGTGCTAATTTTTTTGTGGTGGCCCTTAAAAATATTTGGTAAACTCCAAAAATTGATATTGTATTTTACATGTATAATATTGTATATACACCTGTTGAAAAAAATATATAGCTTTCAAATTATTTAAAAAATAGTAAGATGAATACAAAAAGTTTGTATGAAATTAAAAATTGTTAAAATCCCTCGTGAATTTTAATTGTATTCCTCTCCAGTATTCGTACTGAAATGGAGTTTTCTCGAGAGATATTAAAAAATCATTTATTACAACTGGAAGAGAGGACTGTCAGCTGATAAAATTCATGAAGAAATCAACCGCACCCTCGGTAAAGGCAAGGTTTGGCTAAAAACAATGCCTAGATTGGATAGCCAAATTCAAGAGTGGAAACTTTGTCCATGAAGATGTGCCACGCAGTGGAATGCTATCATATGATCTGTAGAAGAAGATACAAGCTGTTTTAATGAAGATCCGCGGGCCTCAGCCAGACAAATATCTGAGAAAATTGGTAGTGACATAGACACCGTGATAAGACGATTGACTCAAATAGGAAAGCGCTACATGTGCAACGTATGGATCCCAGTATGCGCAAACCGATGCAGCGAAGATGAAGAGTTACATCGTCTGAACATCTAATTCAACAATACCAACTTTACAATTGTTTTTTACCACTGATGAAAGATAGGTTTATTGGTAGAAGAGTGGCCACCAACGTCACAAGTCTTGGCAATGTGCTGGAGATGAACTCGTGGCGGAATAAAAAAACTATCTATACCAACAAGAAATTCATGCTGAGTCTGTTCTGGGACTTTAATGGGATTATTTTGATGGACGTTATGCTATCTAGCGAGACTGTACTGCCAAATATTACTGCGACCCATTGGAAAAACTGAAAAACGACGAAGATGAATATCTGATAGCAACCTCTATCTCCAAAACGACAAATTGAGTCTGGACATTCTAGAACATCCACCATACTCGCCAGGCGTGGCCCCTATGATTTTTACCTCTTTCGACGGATGAAATTTGCATTAAACGGAAAAGATGATGCTTGTTCTGCTGATGTGATACACAATCTCAAACAATGAGCACATTTGAAGCCACCGTAATTCTTCGAGGAAGTCATTAACAAGCTATCTTGAAGATGGCAAGGATGCATTAATCGCAATGGTGAATATTTTGAAAATGTGTGTGAAGTTGATAATTAGAGAACTTATTGTTATTCATTTCTTGAGATTTCGGTATAAACCTTCGAGCCTAACCTGCATATTTAATGTATCAAGAATATCTTGGATTATTTTGATTAATATTTAATAACTCGGAAAAAATAATTTCACCATAGACACATCAATACCATATTAAGATTAAGACTTTTATCCATAGCTAAATCTTAAATGTCGACATTTACAATCCACTGTTCATTTCAAGCCGTGCTAATAGGAAACATTAGACTTTCGGCATGAATTTTCTTTCTCACTTGTTAAAATAACTTGTTTAAGATTAAGGATTTTTACACGGAAAGAGAATCTTAAGATTGCTCTAAGGATAGAATTGTACACGACCGTTAAATTTTAAAGATTTCACTGATAGGTAAATCTTTTTTATTGGAGATTATCTTTATCTGTAGTTCATGTTTTATTTAAACTTTTTACCCTTTACTTAAACTTCTTTCGGTTTTAATAATGAATATACTTGACTTTGATAAAAAAATTAAAAATTTTAAAATTCGAAAACCGATAATGAAACCAAATAATTTGAAAAAATAGCATTTTAAGTCATTAATCCCTTTGTAAATCTCTGAATAGAACATTATTTTTTATAGAATTCTTTTCTTTCCCATTATGGAACTCAATTAATTTACATATAGTCATGCATTTATCTAATACTGAAATAATATAATAAATAAGACAATTTACTTCTAAATTCAAAATCCATTTCAATACAATCAATATTAAAACTATTTATGAATTTAAACAATCATATAAAATATTAAATTATAATATTATATTATATTATTATTATATTATATCATATCTTTTAAAAAATGAAAATATCTTATTTTACTCATATCATCATAAAATAATTCCAAATTAAACCTCATACAAAATGTAAAACTAGATTGCTAAGACTTATGTTCAAATTTTCAGTAGTTTCTCTCATGTCTGTCTAACATTCAAAAATATTGATCTATAGACCAAAGAAATGAAGGTAAAAGAAATTAGGAATAAAAATAAGAATAGATAAATAGTGTAAAAGATTAAAAATGTAATCGATACAGTTTTAAAATTATAATTTAATTAGTCGGTAAAAATCAAAATTTCTAAAGGATTACTTGACTCTTGTTTGAATATGCAAATGGTACTTTGACCCAAATGTAATTAACGTAAAATATTTTGTTTTTCTTAATTTCAATCAATATAACTAAGTAATTTACAAAGCTTAACTGACATCAACATTTACTCTGAAAAAACATTATTCATAAATATTACCAAGGTACTCTTAAATTTATTACATTTAAGAACGGCCGACTGAATTGACGTTCGTCAGTTTATAAATATCTAGGTAGTTTCTAGCTATATATATTATATATTATATAATATCTAATGGGTTTCAAAAAATCCATGCTAACTGTCAAAAAATTATATGACAGGGCGGTTTTGTGGGCAGACTGATTTGAATAGGCTATTTATTTCTGTGCCATTTTGACGGATCGCCATTTATGGCTGGCTGTTCTGCAATTCGTTGAACATTGTAAATTCCAAGAAGCTATACTCTGTTCTAGATGTTTGAAAAAATTATTTAGGGGGTTAAAATAATTAGCTGCTTATCTGGAGTTCTTAATATTTGACGTATCCATGAAAACTGCAAGACTTTCAAAAATTGATGTATAAATTTGGTGTATGTATGGGGTACGCCCAATAAATAATGTCACTCACTGAAAGAGCGAGAAAGAGTTATTACGGAATTAAGTGGTGTTTACCATGGACAATGCTTATCACAAAGAATAATATAACAATTAATGTGAAAATAGGCAGAATTTTATGCTGTGGAATACTTTATGAAGTTTCAGATGAAAATTGTGCAGAGAAAGAGGAAACTAACTACATGACAATTGGTATATTGTTTAAATGTGATGAAAAGTCCTTTTTATTCCATATTTGTAGAGTGTTGTATTCGTAAATAATGTTTTGAAAGTTGAAAAAGTATTTAAAGATTCCTGATAGTGTTAGTGTAAGCTTTTTTAGAATATTATCAATATGTACGTAAGGCCATTGTCCCTTCATATTCATGAGACTAAACAAGAATCACTAGAGTAGAAATTACCGGCCCGAGTTTAATAAGAAGATAATTCGTGTAATCAACTTCTCGCAAAAATTGTTTCATGTTGTTTGTTTATTTGGATGTAAAAAGGTATTATTTTGATTGATTTTACTGAAAACGAGTTAAGAATAGACAGCGTTGATTACTCAAAAAGATATATAAAAGACGCTCCAGTACAAACGACTCCTGCTTCCACATTGAAGATAAAATATTATGGCCTGGATCTAATATAAGCCTAAGTCCGCTCCTTCTGACTTTTATCTGTTAAGATTGACTGATTGATTGAGTAATATTTAGGAGATGAATAAAACCAAAAGTAGAAGGATATTTGATGACGGAAATCTTTAAGTAACATCTAAATCTCAAAGTCCTGCTGATTGTGCTACCTTTGAAATTTTGTAATAAGCAAAATCGTCAAAGTTTGTTAATCTATTTGCCAAAAACTCATAACTTTCTCTCTCTTTCACAAACTAAACTCTCAGTTAAATTATCACATTGAGAAATAAACTCACATCCTTAATTTTTACATAGGCAAGTTTTTCAATGGAACTAATAATTTCCTCTTATTTCATATTCAATATAGCACAACTTATAACTCATGCGCAACCAAACGGACATTCAAATCCTTTCAATTAATACAACCTTTTTTTGGATTTGTGATGTTTGAATTCTCAGATGTGTCTTGGGGTTCTTAATACGTGGAAAAACTTAAATAAATTATTTACCTTTATGTAAAACAAAATTTAAAAAAACAAAATTAAGTGCAAAGAAATAATTAAAACATTGAAAAATTAAGATTTTTCAGAGAAAACAGATATGAGCGGATGGCAAATTATGGGACAAATTATATGTAGATTATATTCTTTAACAATATTGTTTAATACTTTTAAGTCTTGCAAGGTTGATAGCATGTTCACTAATAAGTTTCCAACTTCTAGTTGGCCTGTCTTCAGAACTCGTGTATCAATTTTTATGTAATGTGTGTAATGCCACATACATTGGATAGACTGCTCGTCATGTATGCACTCGAGTTCTTGAGAATTGGATTGACCCACATAAGTGATCATTTTAGGAGGTGTATCAGTAAAAAAAAATAAGTATTTCTGATTTTAAGATTTTGTCGAAGAGTTTGAGCAATTACTGGGAACCAGTAACGTGCGAGGCGTTACTAATTAGATCTTTAAATCTTATAATTAGTATTCAAAGTGTCCAGTTTACAGGGATTTTGAATGAATTTAAGTAATTTAACTTGTATATTTAATATTTGGGATGATGTTGTTTGTTAAATTAAAAAAAAATTTTTGTATGAGAATGTTAACAATTTTGTGCGTTTTTTTAAAATTAAAATAATTTTAATATGATTAAAAAAATATTTTTTAAAATTTTATTAAAATATCTTTTAGTTTGATTCAATTTGATAACGATTATTATTTGTTAATTTTTTTGAATATTAATATTTTCATTTAGTTGTTATTAATACGATTCCTAGCCTGAAGAAGACTGTTAAATGATCAAAATATATAGCAATGTTATATTTTAATATACTTAAAAACTTAGCCTTCTTTTTAAAATTATTTAATCAAGACAAAGATAGTTATTTAGCGTCCTCTCGTTGGTAATAAGAAAACTACTTTCAATATCATTTATAAGTTACTTGCGAGGTACGGAATTAATAAGATGACAGTAGATAGACCGCATTTAAGGCATTGCATTAAGAACCGCATTGGTTGCTTGTAAAAACTTATGTGACACGTTAGGAAGTGAAGTTGTAAATGTTCGGACTTGCAAATTTCCTTACTCAGGTTTCAGTCTCAAAGATCGTCGATCTGGGCTACCATCGACAGTTGACAATGAAATTTTACGATCCATGTTAAAGTGTAATCTACATCTAACCTCTATAGCAATTGCTAAGGAATTCGGCATCCACCATTTGACTGCTGAGGAACACATAAACATCTTGGATTTGTCTGGTAGCAGAGTATTTGGGTTCCACACAATTTGACTGAAAGAAATTTATCGGATCCTGTAAAAATTTGTTCATCTCTCCTTATTAGAAACAATGTGGAGCAATTTTTCGACAACATAAATACGACAGATGAAAAATGGATCTTTTTCGAGAGTATAAAGAGAAAAAAGGTTTACTGAGCTACAATTATAGCAAAATCAGATATTCATCAACGGAAGGTGATGGTCTGTTTGTAGTGGGATATAAAAGGTCTAGTTTACTACGAGCTACTTAAAAATGGCAAATCATAAATGCGAACATATATTGTTATCAGCTTGATAAATTGAATGCAACTCTTTAAGTAAAACAGCCAGTATTGGGAAATTGAAAATAATGCAAACGATAATGCAAAACCACATACTGCAATGTTGACGCAACTAAAGTTGAATGAGGTTTGGTGGGAAATTCTTTATCACCCATCATATTCACCTGATTCATATTCACTAATTCAAATGTGTTATTTAAAATACGACAGAACTTTACCGCCAACCTAATAGTTTTAAATAAATAAATTATATGACCTACTTTATATATATACCGTATTAGCCCGAATATAACGCGACCCCGAATTTAGAAAAAAAATTAAAATTAATGGAAATTCAATCAGATAAGCGTTTGGTTAGGTAATTAAAAGTAAAGCATAGGTTATATTCTTAATTTAAACCAAAATTTAATAAAAATAAATGTTAAAAATTGTCGCGTTATATTCGGGCTAATACGGTATATAAAAACTATATAGTTTTAAAAATAAATGACATGCATACATTTCTGTAACTCATGGCTTTTCAAACTTTTTAAACAGGGGACCCCTAATTTTTATTACGCTTAGTTTACGGACCATTTTACTAAAAAATTACTATTTTGTTTGTAAAACCTGATATTAAATGCAATAAAAATCATTAAATAACACAGACATACACAAAAATTGAATCAATAGTGTGCATCTTATTATTTGTTTAAGAATATTTAAAATCGATACGGACCCTCATAAAATCGCTCACGGACAAAGCCCTGCTGTAACTTACTTAAATTTTTGACATTAAATTGATCAACCTAACAAAATTTTTAGCTTAATAATTTTTCTACGAGTGGTTGAGCTATAACTGACNACGCTACAAGAATTAATATATTTATTACGTGACAACTGAGGTAAAAGTAATAATCTATATAACATTATATACCTGGATCTGTAAGTATTAAATGAGCATCTTTATTGATATTATTACTTTCAATTGTGTTCAACATTGAAAGTGGCATTTTTAAAGAATTTATAAATTCATATTTCTCCTGATATATTATTCCAACTTTTGCACAAGCCAATTTTGAAAGTGATAGCAACAATTCATTGCCATACACAAATATTTCTAATTTCTCATTGATTTCCCCAATAGATTTACTAAAGGAAATTATTATTGGAAATTTTTCCATTGGATGTTTTGGGAAAATTGATAAAATTATGATTCAAAATATGTTTAAACTGGAAATTAGACAATTTACTTATGATTTAAGAATATTAATATTTAAAAAAATCTTATGTAAAACTGATGTTAAATAATATTATTAAATTAAATAATTACTTTTTAATTTTCACCGGAGTTCCTACATTAAAGTGTTTTACTTAAACAAATGTATTTATTTAATTTTCATTATATATGTTTAATGAAAAATTCAAAATGATAACTTTGATTTTATAATTGATTAATAAACAAATGAAATGTTTACTTTATTAATTTCAATGAATTCATTTATCAAAAATAAGTCTTAAAAGAGCAAAATAGTTTTATTATTTACGTAGCTAGAGAAAATGGCGCTCGTGGCGAGATTGAAATTTGGCGCCCCTGGTGCCAAAAGATTCCACCACTCCCATGAATTATGTACTTACAGGAATGGAATTGGCCTTGAAGAGTCAAATTAAGATGCAAAGCTATGCAATGCTTAACCAAACTCATATTATAACGAAAACCAATTAATTATAAATATTTATTATACATGTGTATATACATATATACTATATATATTATATAGCTTCATCTCCCATATCAGCGGGTGACCGAGTTTGCAAGAAATGAGTTGCCATGTTTCACGAAATTTCCCTTACGATGAAAAAAAATTCTGATTCTTTTCTTAATATTGAATTGGCTATTCTCCGATTTCTCGTTTTATATATAGACTACTGTATCGGGCATATCGATATCTATAGCCATTATCATCAATTATCCTTCCTTCTTTTAAACGATTTTCAAGATCTTTCCAGCCTTAAGTAGCATTTTCTATACTCAAAACTGTTTTCATGATCAGCCACCTTCCGTTTTGTCGCTCGTTTGCAAAAACCTTTAGATAGACCAGCAAAACAGTTTTGTTTTAGTTTAACTTTTGAAAACAGTAAACATAGAAAGCAGAATATAAAAATTTAATATGAAAAAAGGAAAGAAACGCAAAAAAAATTTAAATGATTATTTCACAGTTTTTGCGCCCTTCGACTCGGCGTCCGGGGCGGTCGACACATTCGCCACTCCCTAGCTACGGCTCTGATTTCCATCTTTCTATATCTAGTGGGTTTAACCTGGGTATCTGAATATTGAGTTAATTATTTGAATACCGGATATTCAAAAGCAATAACTTTAATTTTAGTAATGGAGTTTACACAAGATCCAACTAATTCGTTTCTTGCTTATTCAAAACTTCAAAAAAATTTAAGTTAAAGAAGACAGAATATGTCAATCCCTTTCGGGTAATTAGTATTGCTATAAAATAATAAAATTGTTATTTAAAAGGCTCGTTTGTTTTTTTATATAATTGTTGTATTTAAATATTTTTATCACATACTTGCACGCCCTCATATTTATACACACACATCAGCTGTCCCACTAGCGTTTTTTAAAGGAGACTTTGCTGTACTCTACAAGATTCTCTAACATAACACGTTATGTTAAAAGACATAACATAAATAACATTAATATTTACAATAATACAAAAATAAGTAATCTAATATTTAAATTACCTAATTAGTAATTATCGTGAATTTGATGCTTGTGTGTATGTTATTGCAGGTCTGAAACATGTTTAATATTTCATCTTAATAATTTCATATTAGTCTTCTATCCTGAAGAGATAAATAGTTGAACGGTTATGTCATAAAATAGATATTAAAAAATCTAGACTTTGATTTATTTAACATGTTGACCACGATCAGTTTAGGAATATCCAAACTGCATATTATTCCTCAGCCGAAAATGTATTCAATTTTGTCATGTCAATAAAAAGCTATTTTGATATGATCAAATTAGATGAACAGCAAAGAAATGGTGTTGTTCGATCATATTTAGACGAGAAAGGCAGGAAGAAATATGATAAAACTCCATTTGAAAACAATTTGGAAGAGAATTTAAGAAAGGCCTTTGAAGCACAAACAAATTTAGCGGAGGATTTGCAAAAAATTTTGACCTCTCGAAAAGCCAATTCAACTGTCGACGACTACATCACAACTATAACGAAAAATGTTGAGTGTGTAATGAGGCACACAATTCCAAGCAGGAAATTAACAGCATTTTTATTAAAATAATGTTTGGATGGTGCAGAAAAAAGAAGAGAAATTCAGTGTTACGAAATAACCGAGGACCTAATTTAAGAGAAACTCTACAAAGACGAAAGAAAAGTTGACAATGAAGAAAAAAAGCGCCAAGTAAATACATAAAATTCATTTTAAAAAATGTGGAAGAATCGAAACTCAATGAAAATGTAGCTCTATTGAATAAAAGGAGCTATGTGGAACAGGTTCACAATAATTACAGCCTTAACATTATTATTTAATTAAGTCACGCC
>CAUHTR010007010.1:0-12491 GCA_959609185.1 Schmidtea polychroa | reverse complement strand
CATTTTTAAACCAAGCAAAATGACAGAGATTTTTTGCATGTGTAAATTTGTCTGATAAATAATCGGAAATTTTGTTTCAAATATAAAGCGTCAACGTCTTACTCTGATAGTCCTTTTGGTAATAGCCCATTTTCTCACATTACCTCAAAAAAACTGCAAATTCACTTAACTTTCTACGTGCTTTTATTCAACATTTAATTACAGTAAAATATATTAAAGAACTGGTAGCACTAAATGCTGTCAAACATGTTGAGAACATATCGTCAACAGAGTGGGAATAACACTAACAAACCCTCATAACTTGCAGAGAGAGTACATTGATGTTTCGCTAACGGGATCATCACGGACAATTCGCGATAGGCAGTTCTTTTCGTCTGCATGTCTGTGGCCACTGGTTAGCCAACTTTGCACATAAGCAGAGGGCTTCCATAATCTTAATGGGGGACCCACAAGGCGAATCATCATTAGTGCAGAAGCACGCGATATGGATAAGCTTGAGCGGCAGTCAGTAACAATTAGATTCATGGCACTGAACCCACGTTCACACTCGGCAGTTGATACAGGAATGCATTCTATTGTAGCGGAGAAGTGGCAGCAGTTGTTGTGAAATGCGCTTGCCACCATTTTCAATAAATTCCCGCATCCCCTGGAGAGAGCTAGCAGTGGTCGATTTTGAATCGGTGCAAAGCGCCCGGATACTGTCATCACCGTATAAAATATCCATTGAATCCGGCCAGAAGGATGGGTATAACACTTTAAGGTGATTGTAAAGCAGCGTGTTCGTAGAATGTGCGGATGTTACGTTGCTGGAATGATGTGTTGGGAGAAGTCGCGATTCCAGATTGTCTCGTAAGGCTTGGAAAAACCGATTAGCATTAATGAGTACATCGCATTTGCTGCCCTCGTGCAGGGTAATTCCTTTGAACGCTGGTTTTTCAGAGATTTCACACAAATGCTCTCCTCTTCCTTTTTTTAGGGACTCTAGGACAAGCAGCTCACGGTTGATGAGTTTGTGTGCCTCTGGAATGCTCATGTCCCGGCGCTGTAGAGAAAGTGAAAGGTCTGCTAGCTCTTGTAAGCCATCGTACATCGTACATCACAGCTAAATTGTGCACAAAAGTGAAAGTAGATAACCGTAGAGAAAGGCCAATGTAGGTAGCCTGCTCTCGTTTATCTCTGGATGGATCTATGGCAGCCTGTTGAAAGTGATAATAGAGAGCTGGATAATTTTCCCATACTGCTTTCATTGTCCGCACGCTTGATGCCACCCAACGTGTACTTAATATTCGTCCAATCGAAAGCAGTTGCTGTCCAAGTGAATTTGCTACATCGTGCAATTCCCGTTGATTTTTAGGTGAGGCATGATACAAACTGTACAGTTTATCCATAAAACAACGGAAATTGTTTACTCCACAAACCTCTTCTACAGTATCTCCGACTCCCAATTCTAAACGGTGTGCCGCACAGTGCCAGATAACACGTGGGAGAATTTCCTCACAATAAGTGCACCAACTCCAGCGCGACGTCCCAACATAACTGAAGCGCCATCACAGCAAAAGCCAATCCAATTTTCAGTGAGATAAGCTTCACCTATACCGTGCTTCTCCAAAGAAACTAGAAGATCTTGAAATATAACTTGGGATGTCGTTCCATTCAATTCAATTAAATCCAGGAAGACAGTATTGACCTCATGGTGCAAGACGCAGCGAATGTAAATTATCAACGTAGCTTTTTGGCTAAGTGAGGTCGATTCATCAATGAGGATAGATATCTTGGCATTCTGACTAATGATTTCCTCCAACATCCTTTTACGCATCTCTTTTGCAATGTGGTCAATTATATTGGCGCATGCATGATCGCTGTGGAGAATCCTTCCCATGTCTATTCCATTGAGCCGTTGCAAGTCGATTTCCATCTCCATGTCCGAAAAAGGCCTGTTTAACTTGGCCTGTTTATATGCCGTTCGGAAAACTCTTTCAGTAGATGCCTCATAAGCTTTACAATGAATAGTTGCCAGATTTTCCATAATCGCAGATTTCTGAGTATTCAATATCATACATGCTGTCTTATGTGCTGAGCTATTCAAGTGATCAAGCATCTTTTTGCGGAGAGACTGTTGCTGCTTTGCAAGAGTGTCACCATAGTGTGTAACATTGCCGACATCCATTCCTCTGACATTTTGACGCCACGACTTTTATGCGGACCAAGCAATTTCACCTTGTGACACGTGGAACATCCTAAATTCTTAGCAGAAACAATCAGCCAATCATATTTGCTTTTGTATTTCAGCCAGGTTTCCACTGTCCAACAATCAGGTATAGATGGAGAATCACGTTGCACTGTCTCAGAGTCATTGGGATAATGGTGATTGACGATGACACACTAGAAGTAGATGGAGAATCACGTTGCACTGTCTCAGAGTCATTGGGGATAATGGTGATTGACGATGACACACTAGAAGTAGATGGAGAATCACGTTGCACTGTCTCAGAGTCATTGGGGATAATGGTGATTGACGATGACACACTAGAAGTAGATGGAGAATCACTTCGTTGCATTTTCAGAGCCTTCGGCTTAAAAAAATCATCAATCCGTTTCACTCGTTTAAGAGACATGAGTAACTCAGACAAAAGGCTCACAAGCAATAGTGTCAATAGAGAATGTGAGTGGACAGTCCAAATGTGTGAGATAAGAATAGAGGGATAGAAAGAGCTAGACTATGTGGTCGTGATTATGAGTTGCTATTAATTTAATTGGTCCATTTCATAGACACAAAATACGTAATAACACACCCTTTGTGTAAGCTACGCAGTGCCCGTGACAAGAAACTCATGCCTACACTTTCACACACACACCTTTAATATATCAAAACTCATACTATATACAGTGGATAAGAAGTACGATAAAGGCATTGAAGCGGTCCTATCTCTTACATGTTGTGATTGTCAATATGTGCATGTGTATGTATATCTGCGTAACACATATATGTTTTCTTATCACGTTAATTATAACAGCTCTCTGCATGTGAAATCATGCACACATTATATATAGAGGGGGTCGCAGTATAAATAACTCAACAAACAACTTGCTGGTTTAACTAAAATAAATAAGAGAATATACCTACCTATCCATTACTGCTGCTTGGGAAATTCTTAATTGAATAGAGAATAGAGAATAAAGAATATATATATACATACATATATGGATGTACTATGTGTGACTTTAATTGCAGTATTTGTGTGCCTATAAAATGAAATAAGTACCGGGATAAACCTATAGATTATATGAAATGAAGTGCCGGGATGCAATTCCGCCTACATAATCAATGCCGGGATAATATCCCGGCTATCCCGCCTCACTTCGAGCACTGCATGAATTTTGAATAAACTTGGCTCTGGTACACATTTATATTTTTGTCGATATATAAAAAATAACTGTTTGAAGCTCAAAAATACCAATATATTGTGAATTTGTTTAAATGACCTTCGGACTTGTTGTGTTTTGATAAACTTAAATCCGATGGAAGATTTCCAAGTAAAAAGAGTTATAAATAATAATAATAATTATAAACAAGTAAATGATAAGATAAGCAGGAAAATTATAGTAAAGGGCTCATCTTATCATTTACTTGTTTAAAATTTAATTAATGCTACTACTAAGAAATCAATTTAATAATAATAATAAATGTTTGATTCCAGAAATATTTGTTAAGATAATATTTTCATGTGAATATCTTTGATAATCATTCTTCATTAGGGTTGACACATTAGTTCTCATTTGTCTACGTAATATAAAATTCTATTGATTATAAATATTATTAAATTCAGGATGACACGAGGAATGTAATTCTTCTGAACTAGATGTAATGTACGATAATAAATAAAATATATATACTATATATATATATATATATATTATATATATATATATATATATATATATATATACGAAGATGTTTTACTGGATACTTTTGAAATTTCGAACTTAATTCATCTGAATTCATCGGTTGACTTACACACTTCATGTTTTCTAAAACATTATTGTATGAATCTCTCTCTAATCAACTTTTGATATAATTGAACTCCTTAAATAATTTCATTAACTTTATACCATTAACTTTTATACCATTATTCTTATTAACGTTCGTTGAGTAAAACAATTTGAGTAAATTAAATTTTGAAAATTATGACTTTCTTCCTTCCTATTTGAGATTCTCCTCTTGACCATAATTTAACTTTATCTCTGATAATATAAAATCCAATAAACTTTCAATAATAATAATAACTAAAATTCTTTAAAATATAGATTTGTTTTAAATAACTATTTAATAACCTATATATTATTCCATTCTTTTAAACAAGATTTTTTAACAAAATATTTTTTTACAACATAATAATAATTAATAATATAATAACATAATAAATAACATAATAAATAATATTCTATTTTAAATATAAATAATAATATTAATAATAATGATTTAGAGAAATATTGTTAAAACACATTGTACTTTAGTATCGGAACATATTAACCTTCTAATACCAAATCTTGTTATCGTCGCGCAAAAACTCTCCTTACATAAATGAATGCCGCTGAAAATAAATCTGTATTCAATTTTTTGTTATCGGTATATTGTCACTTGGTATACTTGCTAAAGATATGCTCGCCTTGAGGCGAACTTGGACGGTTATGACCTATACAATATTTGAATTTAGCATTATATGGGATTTAGTGTTGTCTGCCTTGAGGCGGAGTTGGGAATTAGAGGGTTAAATAAAATATTTAAAGTTCAAAACTGATATTTTAACATAAAATATTGGCCATTGATAAAAAAATGTATTAAAATACCAAAAAAATAATTATGTATTCCACTGTCAGTTAATGGATAAAACACATTAATGGATAAATAGAATCGGCAAAGGGATTACGTTTTTCATGAGTTAGACAATATTTTGCCATTTCACGTAATTGACAATTTGATGGATTTGGCGTAACATACATAGTATTAAATATTATTATTGTTGAGGTCTGTAAATTAAAATTAAAAATTTAAATAAAATTTAGGATAATAATTCAAATGGAAAGTAAGCGAGGAAAAAAGGCAAATAAAAGTGGGATCGTGTACAGAATCAATAGTAAAGGAAAGTGTGATGGAAACAGTATTAGAAAATGCAAAAAGCAATTACGAAAGGCGAGAATCCGGAAATCCGAGAAAAATCAATAAATGGAAAAATCATCGAAATCGAATGGGAAAAACGGGACAGGTATAGATTAGCTAATGGTCAACAAGATGATGGTTAGGGATTTATCAGAAAAGGGTTAGGAAGGGTCGAAAAACATTCAAACGTATGAAAACAGAAAACGTTAATTAATTAATTAATTGGCTAATGGAAAACCCGAGCTAATGGGAAACCAGAGCCAATGGAGAACCCCGAGAGATAAAGGAAACCCGAGCTGGGTAAACAAGAAGAAAGGCAAACAAAAGGAAGATTTGGCCCATTAGCTTGACACAATGATTAATGGGAAAAGAGTAAGGAGAAGATAGCAAGAAGATAGGAAGACCGGTAGGGCCATTAATTATCTGGATTCGTTGGACCATTATGGATGACAGCCGAAGCAAACACGTAGGAGAAAATGTCAACGAAAGATTGGCTCGGCAATAACCATTTGTCATCCTGATTTCGAGGAGTATATAAGCAAAGGGAAAATCAGAGAAAATCGGCATTTTGCCTCAGGTAGGGTAAGAAGAATCGAGAATAGTCGAGAGGTAAAACGAATTTAGGGAAGTAGGGGAAAGAAGAAATAGAATTAAGAATACGAAAAGGTGAAAAGGAATCAAACCAAACAGAAACCGAGGAAAACGAGAGTCAAGAGAATCGAAAGGACAAAAAAGGTGAATATTATTTGTTTGCAAAGCATCAACGCCGAGCGGAGAATCGTATAAAACTTTGATTGGTAATTGTAGCGTGATAATAAATTGTGAACCTGTTGTTTCAATATACGTTGGGTCGTTCATTGTTTTGATTTAAAGAACACAGGAGTCAGAGAGAACCGACTTGAAATATCCAAAACCCAACATTATTATTATTATTGTTGGGTATTTTGTGTAAGCCGGTATTACTGTCTGACTCCTTGGTGTTCTTTTCAAAATAAATAAACGACCCAACACAAATTCTTTATTTAAGATCGATATAGTTACACTTAAGTTACACTCTTTATTAATTCAACCACACTTGATACAACCCTTTGTTCTGCACTTTTCAATAGACTATCAATCGCACACAGGGATAAATCTTCCAACGGGAGATGTCTCTTTCTGGTACGTTCGACTTAAATTATTTATTTGTTACTAACTTTAACGTTTTCTGATCGCTCTCGCTAAACTTTCATCTTTCTTTTTCTCGACCAACTGGCAATTTTGTTTCTTGCCAGTTCCTTTTATACCCACTTGGTAATTGATTTTATTTTGACAAATTAGTCTGGATCTCACGTTCCCCCGAGCTTCCTCTTGTAGCTGTAATTCGCTTTAAGGAAATTGCTCCTTTTTCTTTGACGGCTCGCTTCAATTTGATTTTATTCGGGTAATTTAATTGCCTTTCCTAATTTGATGGGTAATTCAGATTCTCTCAAATCGCTCGGATTTCCCATTAGCTCGGGTTCTCCATTAGTTAATTAATTTTTAATTAATTTTTGTTTTTTGTAATTTATTCCTTCTAGGGACCCCCCATTGATTTTATTTTATTATAGTTGAACTCGTCTCATTATTTAGCATCCGTCCATACCAGTTTCCCCCGGAAAATATTCATTTTTAAAATTTTTTGATTTTTAATTAATATTTTGTACTTAAAATTTTTATTTTGAATTTGGTGTTTTTATTGATTTTCACCTCCTTTTTGTACCTTTCCTGTTGAACCCCAACATTATTATCATTATTATTATTATTATTATTATTATTATTATTATTATTATTATTATTATTATTATTATTATTATTATTATTATTATTATTATTATTATTATTATTATTATTATTATTATTATGATTATTATTATTTATTATTATTATATTATTATGATTATTATTATTATTATTATTATTATTATTATTATTATTATTATTATTATTATTATTATTATTATTATTATTATTATTATTATTAATATTAATAATTTAATCCAAAAATTGTATAAATATATACGAAATTCAATTAGAGTTTTGCTTTCTCCTCAACTAGTTGCACGAAATTTCAATTAAAAACCAAATTTCAGATTTCAAAGTTGCGATTTACTCAACTGAACTATGGATGATAAAAACTGAAATCAGATTAAAACAAAATAATCGGTGAAATGAAATTTATTAAAATATCGCTTGAGAAAATTTGTGATCAATCGATTTTGCTGGCATTTTGTAATTTCAAAGATTGATTTCGCTTTGAAATTTAATATTTACACATTTCTTGTTGTGTTTGAGTGATTAGTTTCTATGCTTAACACAGAGATTAAATCGAAGATTTTCTTTTGTAATATTTAAAATTATTAATTTTTTACTTTTTGGGAAATTTCGAAAATTCTAGGAGAAATATTTGATATTGATTTTTATTTAATCATGAATGTATTGATTTTTAATGCATATATTCTTTGGTCAATTTTAATTAACTGTCTTCATTAATAATAATATCGATTAATGTTAATTATTTGCCAATAAATTCTTACTAACTTATTCATTGATATTTAGATTTTATTATATAGCAATGTAAATAAGATTTTGTTTAAATTGTCGATTTCAATAAAATTTTTATCTCATTATTGTCAATGTGAGAAAAATTCTGATGAAATTCGTTTTCAAAATTTTTGAAATTTATTAAAATAGTTTAATGATAAAGTTAAGATATATTTAATATTTTAATTAATTAAAAAATTAAAATAATCTTTGGTTGTAAAATATTAAAGTAGAATATTAATTTAGATATGTAAGAATGGATGTTTGTAAAATATGGTAACAATTATAAAATTAAATATTTCTAAATTATTTTATTTTTAAAATGGTGTAAAAATTTAATATTTACATGATCAAAGCTTCAAAATTAAAGTCTCAGACTTTGTTAAAAGATTACGCTATGGAATATATTTTCTTTTGTCCTTATTATTTAAATTTAAATACGACGGAAGATAAAATAGTGAAATTATTTTACAACTAATAGTCAAATTTTAGTGATTTACATTTGTTTTTAATTAATTTATTATTTATGATCACATTAAAATTTAAATGACATAAATTTAATGAAAATTTTAATAATGATTTAACGGAGTTTTAAAATTAAATTAATAAACTAAGGATAAACGAGGATTTCAAAATAGAATAATACTTACAAATCAAAGTTTCTCTCAAGCAAGACAAAAATCCTTATACTTTTCACTTCTAATATTAATAATTTATTGTAAATGTTATTTCCAACCATACTTCTTGCTTACCAGTATAACTGGTCATCAACTAATTCACCGTGATCCTAAAAAAAATATCAAAAATACCGACGAAATCGTAAAGTTTGATCAAAAAGATGACAATAAAAAACAAAATTAAAATACAAAATATTATTAAAGTAAAATAAAAAAATAAATTAATTTACACAATCGATCAAAATAAAGGTTTAAAATCTAGTCATTTAATAACAAAAATCAAAATAGTATTTTTATTATTTAGTTTATATTCAATTTGAACAGTAATCTTAGAATAAATTTCGAAGCACTCGGAAAGTACGTTTCTATGTGCTCGTAATAATAAAGACAAAAAAGTTTCTCGTCTAAGGTAAATATGCAATAATTTACAATAAACAAATAAGTTTCATCATAAAGCGGGAGGAAACTAGTAAAGGTTACGTTTCATCACCAAATTTACTAATTTCTTTTTCTCTATATTATTTATTTCTTTTAAAAATAACAATTTCATTTAAGATGTCATTTAAAAGTTTTTGAAATTTTTTTATACATTTTTGATGCATTTTTGATGCTTTATTTACACAATAGGAATGAGAAAAAAAAAAACATGAACCCTCACCATATGATTTAGACACAGTTTTTTGTATAAAATGAGACAAAAATTTCATATTTTTGGTGGGTTACAGGTACTGTAAAAATCTTTACCTCCTCGTGCTGTTTCCAGCGTAACCAAAATACAAGTTTTAGCTGACCACTTGATACCCGTTGAGCGATCAACGTTGGTACTGTATCAAGGGTTTGGGTACTAGCAAAAAGTGAGCATGCTTAACATACTATAATTGTCTAGTACCACTGGGGTTCACGGACTGCCGATAGAAGGCCTATGTCCGATCTTTTCGTCCCCGTTTACAACCATTAGCATAATAAAAGAAAATCAAAAGCTCCCGACATGGGACGCACTCGGGAAGATTATTTGTACGACATGAATAGCTTATCGTGTGCTGGTTGGTTCTCTTGGTGCAGCTTCTGATCCAGTAGCCGGGAGAGCTAACTGGCCTGGCTGGCCTGCCTGATCTCTCGCTCGTGCCGGCTTTTCCCGGCCGAATCTTCTTCCTTGGGCTATTGCAGTGAGGGCATGTTCTTTTGGCGGTGGAGCAACTCATCTAAAGGCCGGTCTGGCAATGACCCTCTCGCTCCAGCCTCACGTTGATGCACCTTGACTTCCAGTTCCCTCACCCTTAAGCGGAGGGCCCGCAACTCAATCTGATCTTGCGCATTCTGAAGTTGTAGTGGGTAATCAACTTCATTTCTCTCGTCATCTCCGCTGGTGGGAAACAAGTGCACTCAAGTTCCGACAGTGGGCCTTGACTCGGGTCCACTTAGTCCGGTACTCATCTACCTGTCGTTGTGCCTGTTCCCTGTCGCTCGCATCTCTTCCAAGAGTTTCTGCACTAAACGAAGATAAGGTCAATGATTTTTACATCGACATCGAGGGTCGAGCATATTATGGGCATTGAGACCACAAGACGGTAATTCCCCAACTTTCAATTACACCATTTCTTATATTAAAACAAAAACTCCAGAATTGTATAATATAGAATCCACACAAAACTCACCAGTGTGTTGAAAATGGATTTCAGGAATTAACATTTTATTATATGATAGGTAGATAGATAATTAATGAAAAAGTTGATATTCCAACACGGTACCTATACAAAAAAAAAACAAGCAGACTTGCAATGATATTTAACGTTCAGTTTTTACATTTTTAAACATTTATTTCAATTATTTCGACAACACAAAAAGTGCCAATTTTTTATTAATTTAATTCAGCCTAACTTACAAACTTTTCATAAAAATCCAACAAAACAGAAATAGTCGAATAGTAAATAACAATAAAGTATAATTCTAAATTTTAATGTCTTAAAAATGAGATGAATAAAAATATTGATGTTAACATCATAAAGTTAAACTACAAGCTTACGATTGTCAAAGTTTACATTTTCAGAAATGGGAGAAATGGAAAATGTAGCGGTGTAGTACATACGAACAACCATTACACAATGTTAAAAAATGAAAAACAGGTCAGCACAAAATGATTAGTGTTGCTTCCGAGGTTTCCGTCCATCCTCCGACCCCGCGCTCTCCTGTCGTTCAGCGGGTGGACGTTCGCGTGCGTCCGCATTTCCTCGGTCGTCCTGGTCCTCGTTGAGGCCGCCTGGATATTTAGTCCCTTTGAAGAGCCGCAGTCCTACGTTTCGGGTGACATTGAGCTCGAGCATAGCCGTCGCAGTCTTCTATTTCGCCCAGCCAGAATCGCTTGCTCGAGCTGGGCAATCGGTCTATTGCCCACGTCACTTCGTCAAAAGCGTCGTCAAGGCTAACGACGCGCAGTTGAGGTAAGGCCCACCTTCGGGATTACGGGGATCACATTCTGATAGGTCCAGTCATGGATCTTGTACCAGATCCATCTGACCGTAGCAGGGCGATTTCTGCGCCTCTCTCAATTCGGACAGCTTCGTCTGCTCCCTCGCCGATAATTTCGAGGCTCGAGTCGACTGATGAGGGGCCGGCTGCATCTTCCTTGACCTAGTGTTGGGCATGACTATAAGATAAGAGAAAATATTAACATATTTCATAATTGACCTTCGTTCCTCCATTTGGGCTCATATTAACCAGGACGTCCAAACCAATATATTATATTCCCACCCCAAGTATGACCCGCATCAATCTCACAGGCAATGTCCTTCATGATTTGGATGGGTTTAAGTTGTAAATTAGTTACCAGATTTTTGATTTTCCAACTGAACTCGAGGGGATTTATTCGGGAATTAGAAGTTTGAGAGTTTGTCCAATACCATAGTTAAACTAACTAAACTTATACAGGTGATCTAAGTACTACAAGTTTCCAATTTAACCATTAAGAGTTGATAAATTAAACTTAGTAAATGAATTACGAAAATTTCTATCCAAACATTTCCTTTTTCTTTTCTCTTAAACTACTGTTGTTTAAATCTATTCAAAATATTAAATTATCAATTTAATATTTATTGATTATTCAAAATTAATTTATTAAGAAAAATTCATAGCGAACTATGGATACTAAGATCCACCACGGGAGGATTATTGTTACGTGCCGTTAATATATTCGGTCCCTAGCAATTACTATCCGTGTGGGTTGTAGTAGCTTCAACTTCATTCTACTGGGATGGGTATCTAATCTTTAAATTTTTAATTCATTAAGTTCGGAGTATATCCCTCGCGAATTCTTGGTTATCGTGAGATAGTCTGGACCAATGTACGAACCTCGATTGTGAGGGAATCTGAAGCTTAATATCTAATTGTCAGGTGTCCGGTTGGGGTTTTTTGTTCATCTCCATGCTTTAGATACATGTCTATACGTGCCGGGAAATTCAGGACTACAATTTGAATCAGAGGAAGTTTAGAAAGGCCCTCCCATCGGTAAAGTTTTTTTTTTTTCTTTTCTTTTTGTTTAAACTGAAATGATTTTCTCCCTTTTTTCGTTTACACAAAATAATTTATAATTTTGAGTAAATAAAATGTTTTGTGTTTCTGTTAAATTTAATTATATATTTCATTTTATTGTAAGAAAGTAATTATGGAGTAATTTTATCCCCCATTCGTTTTTAACTCAGGTAATCCACGATTCGAGTTGTGATATATTGCGTTATTTATTATTTCTCGTCCATGATCGGGTGGGTATCTACCTTAGCTTGGGCCGTCAAACCTAGGCAAAGGGTCCTTTGCCCTTTCCTACATACGTTGGATCTAGTTCTGGGGTAACAGGGGAGAGATGAGTTTTATAAGAGGTTAGTGCTTTACTGGCATGGGCAATGGCGATTGGCTCGTTTACGAGAGGGCATGCATCGACCATTTGATCAACTAGAATCGATTCAATGAGGGGTGATCCTTGGTTGGTAAGTTGTGTTACTATTAATAGAAGCAGTGTTGTTGGTCCAAATTCTGCTATGAGGAAAAGGAAATCGATAATATCATTTTGAACTGTTCTATTAATAGTAACGTTTTAAGAATCG
>CAUHTR010007009.1:0-12484 GCA_959609185.1 Schmidtea polychroa | reverse complement strand
AAATAATTTAACTAAAATTTATTAATTAATACATTCGCGATCGTCATCTCCACATTTCATTACATTTTCAACGACATGATCTATACAATCGTTATCATTCGTAATATTTTCCGTATTTTTAGGTTCATCTATAGTATAGAGGTTAGGTTTAGCTATAGATTCTATACTATTCTATTTTGTGTCGGGAGGTAAAAAGTTTGCGTACCACTGATCTATAGGTACATCTATAGGTTCATTAATTACTTGGGTGTCTGTTTCTTGAGTATCGGTTTCTACCAGATCATCAAATCCTGAATCTTGAATCTCAACTACCCAGCCGATATTTAATGCATTTGTAACATATAATATGTCCTCAATTTTTACACCAGCTATTTCTGCTAAGTTTTCCAACAAAATGTTGATTACAAATTCTAAATAATAAATAATTCTGTAATTAAATAACCTTATAACCTTTTTCTGCAGTCATTTTTATCACTTTAAAACTATATTGTAAGTTTGTTTATAGATTGTCTTTGTTAAATTTGCATGTCATTTGAATTAATGTTGCAATTTTATTATTAATAAAGAGAAAAACAAATATGACTAATACATTTATTAAATACATTAAATATAACATTAAAATATTTGTGAAAGTCTAGCAGACATAATTTTCTAAATAGGAGAATATACATCATTATTATCAACTTTATATCAATGGATTGCAATTGTTATATACCAATTTTCCTTTTCTTTGAAACCCCAATTTCATCAAAAGCATCATAAAATCTGTCATAAAATCTGTTAAGAAATGATGCAGTATACCAAATCGTTGGTCTGAGTGGTAGCGGAAAAACATTGTTTGTTTGCAAATTACTAAAATCAAATTTATTCAAAACAAAATTCAACAGGATTTATTGGCATAGGGGTGCTGATGAAGAACATGGATTGACGCAATCAAGTTTCTGTAAATTAAAATACATGAAAATAGTAAAAGGATTCGATAAAAACTAGTCAAGTCGGTTAAAGAAATGTGATGTCATCATTATCGATGATTTGTACCAAAAAGCTAACAAAGAAAAAGATTTTAATAATTTATTTACAAAATTCAGCTTCTATGTTGGTGTAACAGTGGTTTTTCCTAACACAAAATCTATTTCATCAAGGTAGTGCACATCGAACACGTAATTTAAATGTTTAGTATTTAGCTATTTTCAAGAACCCTAGCGATGCAACTGTTATCGATTTTTTTGGACTACAAGCATACCCAAATAATCGCAATTTTCTTATCAGCGCATTTCAAGATGCTACAAAAATATCTCATGGATATATATTTCTTGATTTCACGCAACAATGTCCCGATGATTTACGAGTAAAAACAGATATTTTCAACCCAAAAGGTGCCATGGTTTATAAACAAAGTTGAAAACCTCTATGAATAATAATGTTTCTAAAATCAAAGGTGAAAAATAATAGGAAATTTAGAAAAATTATTAAAATGAGTATTAAAGTTCCAAAGGTTCCACCAACAATTAGTTATACACCATCTAAAAAAACTTGTTACTGAAAATGTCTCTGCAATGAATCTTATTTCGAAAAATCCTAAACCTAAAAGTAAAACCAGTAAATGTAAAACCAATAAAAACGTAGTTAAAAATCATCGCAGTTTTCTAATTTTTAATGTATTGTTAAAGGCCTCGAGTATGAAAAGAATGAATATATTGCAATCATTTCCAAGTTGTGTTGTCGATGATTTACTCAATATTATACTTAATGTAGTTAAAGGCAAGATTAAAATCAGTAAATCCAAAAAGCATTTATTGAACAAACATAGGAAACCTTTGTTATAATTAGTAAATAGTAAAAATCGTAAGCAAATGAGAAAAACTATATATAAACAACAAGGAGGATTTATTGGTGCATTGATACAATTACAAGTCATTCTTCCTCCAAAACTATTTAGAATTCAAAAAATATTGAAAACTAAAAAGGTCGGCAAGGATAAACAATACTATGTTAAATGGCATGGTTATCAAAACCCGTCATGGATATCAGCAAAAGACCTAGTAAAGTGACTTTTTATACTATTTTACCAAGCAACAGTTGTCCATTAATTTATCCAAACAATCAAGCAAGCAAATTCATAATCGAACTCCAAAACCCAATCTATTTGGATAGTGACTGGGAAGTTGCTCTGTTGGATTTTACATTTGTATACAATTTATTCCCAATCTTTAGCAAATCAATTTTGAATATAATAAGTAACGGAATATATTAATGTTCTTATAGATAAAAATAATTATAACTTAACGAGTTCATCGAAATGAAGGAAACCCATAATTTATGATGATGGTCAATACGTGAATTGCTTGAATCATCCATTTGAATTTTTATTTTCTACAACGACTGAGGCTAAACGTCTTGGATTTACTGAAGTACGTAATGTATTTAATGACACAGTCAAAAAGAATCTCGCTGCACTTCCAAAAACTAATAATTTAGTGGAATTCAAATTTAAGCTGTCATACATTGAAATAACTGAGCATACATATACTTTTAAAGATAATTTATATATTACAGAACTCGAACAATTACAAGGTTATTTAGCAGAAAATTGTAGTGACATTTTAACAGTTTTCGAGCTTCAAAAAAGATAAAGTATTTAGATTTAGTATATATTCGAATCTTAATCAAGTTTAATTTGACTCAAATTTGATAAAAACATTACGATTGTCTAAACAAACATTTACACAAAATGAACAAATTTGTGAAGGAACAAACAAACCGAAAATCCTTAAACATCATCAGCAAATGTTCAATTAGAGTAATATTTTAGAATCATTGTTGGCGATTCTAGTGTTCTTTTAATGAAATCAATATGGATTAAAAAACATGATCATGATGAAGTTGAACAAATCAATGTAGAAAATCCCATGTATTTGCCTGTTTCAACATCCTGTATAAACAATATAGAAATAAATATAAGAGATGATTCTGGTCAATTAATTGAATTTCAAAAAGGTTCAAAAACTCATTTGACACTACATTTTCGTAAAGTAGATGGCTAATTATGATATTATTAGTATGTATAGTGGTAGCCAATCTGGCGGTGAATTACCATATTTTATTGGTAAACAGTATGGATCGGGATAGTTGAGAACAATTGGTAGATTTACACTGCCTATTCTTAAACTTATTTTACAAACAGGTAAGTTTTTGTGTTCCTATACTATAAATTTATTGATTTTTTTTAGATTTTAGACTATGTTAACTGTTATGGGTTATCTGATGGTTTTATTTTATTTATTTACCCTATTTATAGTTATGTTTTAGAAGTAAATATACTGTATTGTGTTGATTATTATTTTCAATTGCCAATTTATGTTAGGAAGATTTATTGAACCCGACAGCGTCACCTGTAAAAATATGTGGCGGGACAGTCTGGGTGCTTGTATTTAATGCGTATTACTGTTCAAATAATAAATGTAAAGTTAAAATATAAAATTAAACAAATTTAACAAACGACTTACAATTCTAACTTTTATTGAACAAAGAAACAAATAACCTCAGTTAGCTTCCTCGGTAGTGCTTTGATTGATGAGAACGACAGGGCCTGATAAAATAAATAATTCAGAATGAATAGTTCGTGGATTGATTTGAAATATCACAGGAATGGAAGGAAATTGAATGAGAATTTATGATGTATCAGTAAATCTTGAAGTACTCAAGTAATTTTCGCGGTTTAAATTATTTCCTTTTGATTTTTAATCTTTCTAGTTTTCTATTTCTTGGATTGGTTTTGTTTTCGATTTTTTATTTTCTATAGCGATAGTCTACAGCGATATAGTCTTTTTAAATATTTCGTTTCTTCAACCCTTCGTGCCAGAACCCAATGATAACGAAAAGGCTAATTGGGATTTTACGATTGTTGATAAAAACCATAAAAATATAATAATTTTGCTATCCTTGATAAAAACGATAAAAATATAATAATTTACTGCATTAACTTTCGGAATTAGGTGTATTAAATGATGATGCACAATATCTAATAATAACAGGCACCACAAGACGTCATTACAACCCGATGTACATCTAACAGACTAGCCGAAACAATTATTATTATTATTATTATTATTATTATTATTATTATTATTATTATTATTATTATTATTATTATTATTATTATTATTATTATTATTATTATTATTATTATTATTATTATTATTATTATTATTATTATTATTATTATTATTATAATTGGTGAATTATGAGCTCAATGCGCGTCTGTGTGCGCGTTGTATTGTGTGATGGGTTTGTGTGCGCACACAGACGCGAGCAAGAAGTATGGCAATATTTATTAATTATTTTTGGTTGTAATTTGTTTATTTTAGATTTAGATTTTTATCGATCGATTGTATTGGATGAGTTATGTTTCGATTTAAGGAAAGAGTTGTTAATGATGGCTGCTTTTAATGAAGAAATTTATGAATCTGATAACTCAATGGAAATTGGAAATACTACCAACGAAACTGATGGTTCCTTTTTTATGATCCCAAGAGATCCTGATAACTTTAATAGTGTTTTTGGCCAACTAATATTAAATTTATTTGGTGGACGGATTTCCGTGGGTATTCGATGCAATAATTGTGATGTAGTAGCTACACAAAGAAAGGTTCTAGATAAAATGATTGAGAAGAGTTCAGCTACAAGATTGTTTAATATTACTGAAAGTACTTGAGGTGTTATGACTTGTATGATCCCTGATTATCGATCTCAAGTATGTCGTGCACAAATGGAAGCAGCTCGATTTAGATAAAAACATGGATATGAAATGCCTTGCGACATAATATGTCGTTCTATTGCGGATATTAAGCAGCTTTCTACCCAATCAACTGAGATGCGACTATTAGGTTGTTCAATGATGGCATTATCTTATGGTACTGACATGGACAAATTGTTATTATTCAAAAATAAAATTATTATTCGTGATCTTGAATTTAAACATGAACAATTATTATTATTATTATTATTATTATTATTATTATTATTATTATTATTATTATTATTATTATTATTATTATTATTATTATTATTATTATTATTATTATTATTATTATTATTATTATAAGAAATTGATTGGTTAAGGGACTCTACGATATTATAAAGAATAATTTTAATCTGACTTCTTCCACAGACCGCTCAATGGTTGATATGATGCTAACGGTTTTTAAGGCAATTGAAGTTTATTTTGGAAGAAATGGATATAATACTTCAATTCTTCAAAACTTTAGCTATTTAAATAATAACTTCACTGTAGATATTTTGAATATAATAACCAATATTTCTTTCCAAGGGTATACAGTAAGGAATTCTATTTGTTCTTATAACCATTTGATTATGTTAGGGTCTGGTTCAGTTCAACAGTGTGGGTGATAGAGTGGCCCCAATAAATATTTATCAAATGAATAGTAAGATTTTGTTTTTTCGATAAATATTTTAAATTAATATCAGAGCATTGAACCGGAACTGAAAAAGACACCTTAATTAAAATAATAGATCCTGAACTGAAAGATTAAATATATTTAAAACTCGAACCAAAATTGTAGACTAATAATCACATGGTCATTGAATAATCACATATCTAACCATTAATTCTGTGTACAAAATATCCTGGAATCAAAGAGACCTACTCACTATAGTCAGAAAAATCGTTGGCTTTTATAGTCTAGACTGGTATTTGTATTGAAAAAATCAGGACCCATCGAGACCCCTCACTATAGTCAAACAAATATGACAAAAAAATACTGACTTACAATTTCTCTCCCTACTGGGAGGGTGAGGTAGGGGTAGGAGGTATAACAAATGGTCGTGCTGCAGTACGCCATTAACTACCTACTATGTAGAATTAACAATAGACAATGATTTATTGTCATGATAATGACTTCTTCACTTTGTAAAGCGTACTAAGAATTTCTGTCACGAATCGACCTTGGGATGAACAGTCACAAAAATATAATATTTACATTTCACAGTTTTAACAATATAATCGCAGTAAATCCAATGAGTCGTATAAAACCGTCTAACGCTTCATTACAATGGTTATTCCATAATTGAAAATTCTCATTATTTTTTTTACTTCCAACTCTTTGATAAACGGATATGGATATATTGAGTTTGGTGGATATCTCTTTTTTCGGCTTCCTTTGATTTTTGTTTAGATGAAGCTGATCATTCATAGACAAAACGACCAAAATAGGAAAAATTGAAATAGTAAGGAAAAACGTTTTCCACTTTCATTGTCGAATTATGCATACTTTGAATACAAATAGTTCATGGAACTTGAAATTTTCTAAAGAACTTTTCAAATACTTTATTGAAGAAAACCCTCAAACATTGCAGTTAAAGAAACTTCAACGAATTCGTGTTGTTAATGATTTATGTATTTCTAACTCCAGTTCCGAAGAGATTTAATAATTTTTCTTTTTTTTCTTAATGAAAATTCACTTTGCATATTTTTCTTTATATTTTCAGATAGCTATTATCGCTACATAGGCAGCTACAATTTCACAACAAACATTTTAAAATTTGTCAGTAATATATCATTTAGCGGTAAATTGAATTTAAGTGAATTTGATGTTATTTTCCTTTATTTCAACAGGTGGATTTCCTCCATTTGACAGAATTCAAAATAAAATAACTCTTCAAAATTTAGCTCCAACCATTGTCACAGTATTTTGGGTTCTCTCCTCTTTTGGGCTTATATCATGTTTTGGATGTTTTATTTTTAATTTCTGGTTCAGAAGTTACCGGTTTGTCTATACTTTGTTATAACTTCTGAGAATTATGTTAACTGATTTATATACTTTTTCCAAAATTATATTAATTTGAACTTTATGGTTGATAAGATAATTGAATCCGAAACATTATGCAAAATGATGTGAACATTTGTGTTTTGAATGTTTTTAAATAATTTTGGTGTTAAATTGAGTGCATGTGGATTGTTGTTGTTTCAAAATGTATTAAATGGTTAATTTATTAAGTTAAATAATTTTGATTTATAAAATTTATTGATTGATTTTTAAAATTAAAATTATTGAGTGTGTATAACATATCATTTTAAAAATTTTCTAAATTGTTTAACATTAGAACTACCAAAAATATTACTCGCATTTTGATTGGTGCTGGTATAAGTAGCCAACGTTTTCTATAATTAAGAAAACACAAAATAAAACTCATTATATAAAACAATAAAATGATAATTTAAGCCTTTTGCTGCAAATAATGTATTTAATGTATTTAATTATAATAACAATTGCACAATGAAAAACTGCCAGACACCGAAAGATATGTGCTTTAGAAAAAACATCGTCTATTGCATCACGTGCAATGTATGCAATGAAATCTACATTGGAAGTACCCTCAGGACATTGCACCAAAGAGTTAAAGAACATCTAGATCCTGGTGGAACATCCTCGTTGGGCAGACATCTCCGGCAGTGTCAGCCAACAGAGGAAAGAAAAAATATTTCAATAGAAATCATAGCTAATGGAAACATCCAAAAGAAAAATGTCAGAATCAAAGAAGCAATTTTCATCATAAACAGACAGCCAAAGATCAACACTAAAGAAGAAATCAATGAAATCATGAATTTGATCTGTTGTCATTGACTTTGAGAATAACTGACAATATATAAAGAAATTAAAAAAAATAGAATAAATTAAAAAGTAATAATTAGAATAGAAAAAAAATTTTAAAAATAGGGTTTGAAAATCAAAATTGACACATTTATTGAAATATTTAAATAGCATATATAAGTAGTTATTGGAGGCTTTATTTAAAATATTTTCAAATATTTTATTAGGCTTCTAGAAGCTAATTATAGAAGCTGTAAAAAATTTAAAAATTTTTAGTTTGTGTCATTTTGAAATTTTAAATGTAAAAATTTTAAAAGTTTTTAGTAAAACAATTCATTATATTTACAACCAATGAGAATTAAGAGAAAGGAAATAAAAGAAAGATTGAAGGGTATTTTGGGGAAGAACATTGCTAAATTCCAGGAGATTGACAAGGACTATCGTATAGTCGAAAATTCTTTCATTAAATACATTATTTGCAGCAAAAGGCTTAAATTATCATTTTATTGTTTTAAATAATAAATGCTGCTACCAAGCAATCATCATTTTATACTTTTAAAACTCATTATAATAAACATATATGTATTACTAGAAAATTCATTACATAATTCATAAAAAAATATCAAAAATTCATGATGAATTAATGATAAAAAGTAAAACCACTCATTTTTACTGGTCTGGTAGTTCTAGTGCTAAATTGATTTGGGAAATATTTAAAATAATGAAATTTTGCAATTTGTTTAATAAACCGATAATATCTAGAGTTTTTGTATTCTACTTGATGATGACGGAGACGTTTTATTTTAAACTTTTACCTCACTCTTCAATTTTAACGTTAATTTCTTCTGTAATATCTTGAATATATATTGACTAAATAATTTGACTTACCCTCCTCAATTCTTAGGTTTAACTCTCCATGTGACAGTAAAAGTACTGACTAAAGCTGATTATTGATGATGAACCAATTTTGTTGCCCTATCAAGTTACATCATTTAAATCAAAATAAATTCATACTTGTTTTGCATTTCTTAGCGACTTTCTGCATTCATCATTTTGCATTTCTTTAGGGCTATATAAATGGAAAAACTAGCAGCAAATTAAGAATTAACAAAGTTGTATAAAATGACATTTTTGCTATTTGTAACGAAAATAAACGCATTGGAAATGTGAGATTTTTCCACCTGAGAGTTAAATATTTCAAAAAATTATTAAGATAATTTTAAATGATAAATAAATGATAAAAAAAATAATAACTTTGAAAATAATTTTTAAACTGAAATTTTTAAATTAAACAAACTTTTTAAAAGGATCATTTTTAAATAAATATATTTTAAATATCGAAATTTTAATAAATGGATTTTTTTGGAATATTTTATTCAACGCTGAAAATTTGTTTGGAAATTATACAATATTTAATTAAATAAAAACTTGGAATTATGATGTTATCTTTTGAACCGGATTTAAAAAATAATTTAGAAGATGTGTTAGCAGCAAATAAATGAAATTTTGAGGTATTTATTAAGTCAGACTTGTCCAATTCTTGGATATCATTTTACTTTTGTATTTCTTTTATTTCTTGAAAATTAATTTCATAGTATAAATTAACTATTCCCAAAATGTTAACCACTGATAGATGTTTGGTGGGTCGCCTAAAATTTATTTTATGTGTTACATAAAAATTAATCATTTTACTGTTTATTTCACATAATTTTATTTGTTTTCAAAAAGTTTTTATCCAAATTTTAAATTTTTATTTATTATATTAATGCTCAAAATTTAATCAAAATGCGTAATTGATGATAAAATTTGTATGAATGAAAGAACTTATTAAGTATATGTTAATGAATTTTTGTTTTAATATTGTTTTATGTAATATTAATATTTAAAACGAATTTATTAGGCTTGTCACGCATACATACTTTAGGTATATTAAAAATGTGTTTTACAATTTGTTGATTGTTAATATGAATTTCATATTTTATTAATAATTAATATTTATTTAAATCAATACTGTTTTCTTTTGTAGCTAGATTTAACTTTGTTTATGTGATATCATTTGTTTGAATGCTGAGAATAACCGTGTCATATTTAATATATTATTACAATTTTAGTTATTTTACAGATTAAATAAAGGTTTTTAATAAAAAACTGAAAAATATAAGATAATACTTTTGTTCTGGCTATTAATTCGGTATATTTATTAGTAAGTAGGTACAGAAAAATTTCTAAGGCAGTTTAGGGACCAATTGTTTAAATTACTAAACGGTAGTCACTATTAACATTTTAATTTAGATTTATCAAAATGTCTTCCCCAAGAATCAACAACATTTTATTAATTGGATGCGGCTTAGGCTTTCTGTCCATAATGAGCAATTTAGTTTTTCCTCCTGATATGGATACTCCATTTCAGCAATACAATTTTTTATGCCCTGTTAGTTATTTATTAATTTATTATTATTATTATTATTATTATTATTATTATTATTATTATTATTATTATTATTATTATTATTATTATTATTATTATTATTATTATTATTATTATTATTATTATTAGATTACATTTAGTGTTGTTCGAATTTAATAATATAGTCTACATTAGATAATCAAACTTTTCTATCAAATTTCGTAGCTGCATAAACCTCTTTCAGATCTCTACAATTATTCTATCTAACAAAAAACTGATTTTATTTCAACTCATTTTTATGGGAAAAGTTGGCATGGCATCTCTACTTTCGTTGTCAAAAGTATTCATTCTCGTTTGGGGCCTCTGAATGTTCTTCAGACTTTTATAGCTTAACTTATAGCGTCGTTTGTAAATTACTCTCGTTTTTCTATCACTAAAGTCTGCAAAGTACCGACTCTTTTTTTATCGAGTCTCTTTGTTTATAAATGTTTATGCATCGTTGACTTCATGAAGCATAGGTTGCAAGAGGCCCAAGAAACAAGAAAAGAATAAAGTTACTGATTTAATTACTATTAATTAATTAATTAATTAATTAATTAATATATACATATATATATTATTAAGATAATCTCTCTCGTGCAATAATTGTCGGCTCTATTTTTTATAATTTTTGAAATTTTTTCTCACAAAAAACAGCTTTTACCCATTCCAGTTTCACAGAGAAAAATATATTAACGTCTAAAAACGATTTTCTAATAAAATAACATTACATTTAGCTGTAAAATTATCTGTTGTAACATTTTTTGTTGAAAATATTTTTAATATTATATTTTTAAATAAGTACATTGTTAATTATTTGTAATAAATTCAAAATAAATAAAATCAACCATAAAAACATGGTTTGTGAAACTCTCTTAATTTCAACATATTTTAGATATAATTACGTTATCTCTTTAATCCAAAGTTAATGAATGGATAAGAATTTATGGTTAAATAAGTAAATAACACTAGATTTGACATATCAATACTCGTAGACATTCCGTCTGCTACACTTTTTTCTAAACGAGTTTTCGTTTTTTCTTATTGTTCTTATTGTAGCTTCATTCATAGAATAAAATTTGGCAACATCTACTATTTTTTCTTTATGACGTAGACGGTCCAAAATTTCAATTTTCGTCTCTAAAAATATAACTTTTCTCTTCATCTCTGTTTTGATAATTTTTTCTTTTTCTACGGTAAAACTAAAACTTTAAAAAAAATCAAAAAATTTTACACGACAAATTCTTATTTACTTACTTAGAATAACTTTACGTATGAGTTAATTATGAAAATTAGAGTTTAAAATGTAAATAATTAATGACAAAATTTGAATATTAAAAGAAGAATTCCCATTTTTTGTATTTTTATCAAAATACATACATAGTATACATTTTTAAGTGATAATAATATGGATAAAACTTAAATATTACCCGATTATAATTAAGCAGATATAAAATCGCATGAGGTCAAAATTTACCATTTTCGGGGAAAAAAATTGTTTAGAAACCGTGTAAGATCGAAAACGTGTTAAACGAGTACCGTATTTTAAAGATTAACTCATTTTTCGTAATTGGATCGATCTGAAAATTTGATAGCATGCAGTGTCCTTGACAACGAATCTACTTACCGAATTTCAGCTAAATTCGATCACGGAAAGTAGGTTAATATTCCTCACAAAATTTGCGTGGCACAATCAAACAATCAAACGCGAAATTAATATATAGACAGTAAAATAAAGGGTTACGTTCAATCAACAACGTGTCAAAGCGCAAATTTTTCATAGGGAAATTTACATTTTTAACAAATCAAATGCTATTATAAAATCAAGTTTTCCGGACAAAAAGCACCAAGGACTCCGAGTTTTTAATCGGGTTTGCATTTCCTTTCATCCGTCCATCAAAAAAGGTAACTCATAAGTCCCTTGAGTCAAAATAGAAATGGTTAGTGAGTACATTGTCTTTTGGTCAAAATAAACCTGTGGAGGGATGAAGATCAAATATATTTCTAAGGAAACTTATTTGGTGTGAATTAAATAAATCTATGTTCCTTCATTTCCTTTTAGTTGAAACACTGGACTCTAGTTATTGGATTTGATTTAGCACTTGGTGCCATGTTTGCTAAAACGTATCGAGTTTATGTAATTTTCAAAAACAAACAAGTGAAAAAAAAGGTTAGTTTCGATGTTTTGTTAAGAATTTTTTTTACCATGACCATTTAGCTATACGTCCAAGATTGGCATCTCGTAATCATCATTGCTGTAATAACGTTTGTTGATATACTAATAATGGTTTGCTGGTTGGCGATTGCTGATTTTGGTTTGAACACAACAACATCGGAATTAAAAGTAAGTAAATCTGTTTAATAAATTTTGACGGGTCCAAATTATTATATATTATGTTCATTTCATAAGACTGATTTGCATAAAGCT
>CAUHTR010007008.1:0-10968 GCA_959609185.1 Schmidtea polychroa | reverse complement strand
NAATAATAATAATAATAATAATAATAATAATAATTATGAGGTAGTTGAAAGATTCCTAAAGTTTTAATTAGAAATTTTGTTAAATTAAAAAAAATATTTTTATTGAAAAATATTTTAAAAAGAAGATTGAAATTAGCATTTTTAAAAAATATTTTTATCGAAAAATCTTTTAGAAAAATATTGAAATTTGTTTAAATAACAAACAAAAGGAAAGACAAGTTTTGAGTGTATAATTTATTAAATAAAATTTATGGAATTATCTAGTGATTTGCAAACAGATATTAATGTTTTAACGGATGAGAATCCTAATAATGTGGTTTAAGAATTTTACCATCTCCCTGTGTAGCATAAGTAAACGTAAATCTTTTGTGTCCTGATGATCTCTTCTTTAAAAATGTGTTCCGAGAAGCTTTGATGAGAATAGTTGTATTTGAATTAGCTTCAAGATATCGTGGTACCTGGTCAAAATTTATTAACTGAACGGATCTAATAATATCAATGCATGGATCTGCCAAATTTACAGGAAAGGTTTTACATAATATAACACGACGAGATACTAAATTATTTTGTGTTTTGAAATGAGTAATACATCCCGAGGAAGCTTGAAAATCTTGAAGACATTTTTTTGAAACTTCTTGGAATTGTGTTATGTTCAATAATCATCGTATCTCGAATGCATTTTGCTTTTACTTCAAAAAAACTCAATTATTCTTATTCCGCATCTATGCTGTTATACAATCCATTCCATCAATCTTTGTTCTAACTGTTGAAATTTCGGTAGCAAACCTCCACCTAATTTTCGAGTTTTTCTTGTTTGAATATTTGGCCATGCCATATAGTATATGGCATATACTAATGCTAGATTCATCTATACCATATTTCTTAGAAAAAGCTCGAAACCCGCACCCTCCTTTCATATCTGCTTGATATAAATTTACAATATCCTGTTTGAACTTCAAAGTGTAGCTTTCCTTGAGTTTTTTCCATTACCTTTTTTTATTGATCAAATGAGGTTTTATTTAAAAATTTATTTTATACATTAAATTATACATGCAGTATGTTTTCTTACTCGGAAAATAATTTTAAAGCTCCACAACCAGAATATTTAATACATTTAAATTTTTAAAAAAATATTATCAAGTACTAAATGAAATTCAAGTATAGACCGTGCGGCTTGCGTTCGAATATAACTCTTACTACGACTTACGTTCGAACGTAAGCCGTACGGGTATAAATTGGACGAAGACAGTAGTTTTAGTCGAAATACTTTCAATTAATAAACACTGCTTAAATGGCTTTCTTTTTGTACTAATATTTTGTTTTTAATAAGTAATTTTCTATAATCAAATTTTTTTTAAAGTTCGCCTAAAATTTGAGACAATGCCTGAACTTATGTCGAATGTCGAATGTCGAATGTCGAAGAATTTATCAAAATTGAAAACGAAAAATTTTAAAATATTTATTTCAAAATATTCAAATAGCTAATTTTTATTGAAATGATTTTTTAAAGAAAAATAATAAAATTCACCTGTAATAGATCAACAATTACGGTCAATGGAATTAGGGATAAGCACACAATTAATACGCACCAGTTTTTACATGATTTATGTGATCTAAGAAATCACGATATTGTCCATGAATTTTGCAAATGTGGGGACGATTTATTGATCGTTTATTTGAGACACGAATTCTAAAATTTTGAAAAAAACAAATAGAATTTCTTTTATCCAATTTTACCTGTCATCATCTATACAGCTTTCACAAAAGGTCATGCTCTCACATATACATTTATCCCTAGGATTGGCCATCCGACCTCTCATTTTCCCACACAGTAAACAAGTGTTGGCGTCAAATGTCTTTCTATATGGCTTTTAGAAACAAAAATTGGTCAATAAATTGTTTTAATTTGAATTTTAACATACATTTATATAAATGGCATAGACATCATATATCAATATTGATGTGACTGCCATAACCTCTGAGGCCGCGGTTGAGGTTACAGCTAATATAATTATTAAAATTAATAATATTTCTCCCGCGAATCCTAATAATAAATTTGCAACCGTTGGTGGCACTAATCCTTAATGGATACAACTTTATTAATAGTAATTAAATAATAATAAAAAAAATTAATAATAATAATAATAATAATAATAATAATAATAATAATTATTATTATAATAATTATAATTATTATTATTATTATTATTATTATTATTATTATTATTATTATTATTATTATTATTATTATTATTATTATTATTATTATTATTATTATTATTATTATTATTATTGACATATTTATATTTTTTATGATATTAACCTGATTGAATTTGATCTGAGGATAATATTGGACTCGCATATTGAGAATTCATTATTAAATAGGCAAATCCAATAGAAGTTGCAAAAGTAAATGGAATTGCAAACCAAACAAGACCTCCGAAAATAAACCCCCACATTCCTTGTCTCGGTTTAGCAGCCACACTGCATTGCCAGAAGGCTTGATCAACAAATACTGTTCCGAAATTTCCTTAAATAATAATAACTCATTTCCGATCCACTTAATTTGCTCATTTCAAAGGAATTTATATAATTTTTGTTTAACTGTTTTGTTGAAATCTTCAGTATTTGTGAATTTACAATGATATTAGTAAAACAATTAATATATTTCTCATTATTTCACTCTTTCCATTTACAATCAGACTTTTTCTTTTTGATTCGCTATTTTTAATATCTGATATATTTTAATTCCTTTAATGCTGTAGTCACAATTTTGTCCATTTACAAAATGAAAAATATTAATTTTACAAAATATATAATTTGTAATTAATATAATTTTACAAAATATATAATTTGTAATTAATATATAATATCCAAAAGTAAATGTGAAAATCACTTCATTTTTAAAGATTTTTACAAAGAAATATATTTATTTGTATTTAAAGCCTTGTCATATAGTTGTTCGAATTTGGAGAAAAACATTTATGAATATTTTTCTTTAAATACTGTTTAGGTGTTCTCTTTTAAGTTTATGCTTTAACTATGAGTTAAATACTATTTTAATAGGTTCCTCTAAAGCAGAGCTCCGCAACCTTTTCTCACCCGCGGCACACCTAAAGACTTAAAAAAATTTCGTGGCACACCACAAACAAAAATTTTTAAAAATTTACGTGATAAGAAATGCACAAACAGAAAATGTATTTTAAATTTATTGTTCTTAAAAATAAATTTCTCTAAAATTTCTTGTATTTATTGTTCAGGCTGTAAAACTTGGTAGCACAATATAAGACAATAAATTTAACAACCTGAACAACCTGAAATGTAATTTTTTTAAACCATGTTAATTGACCGAATATTTTGTCAACAACGCAATTATTTGTAAACAAGATAGATATATGCATAACGCACGAGTCCGTCATAAACCCTATATTTTTTCTCGGGTAGGCATTGCGCCGCGGCACACCGGTTGCGGAGCTCTGCTTCTAAAGGTTTAAAACATTAAAAAATTATCGATAATGATATTAAATTAGAGGCCAAAGACCAAATGTGAAGCAGTTAAGAGTATATTGCGTTATTCAATACAATGTGTTAGTTATTGCGCAATATACATTACTATTTAAGAGTGGTCATTCTGTGTTAATAATAAATAAATCTTTAGATGGAACCGATTGTTGTAACTGGCGACCACGCCGAAAATTTTCACACAATGACGACTCGAGGAGAAGGGAAAAGATTTGCAAGAAACGCACTACCAAAACGTGCGCATGAACTCTTAGATATGGAAATTAGAAGATACGACGGCAGATGTGTCAAGGAAGCTGAAAAATTGACACATGAAATTGATGATTGGATCGCTAGAAATGATTTGAAGAGGACAGTAGCATTCGATTTTCTCCTTTGCGATGAACCGGCTACTCTGTGGAAAAGTTTCAAAACAGAAAAAACAACATAAAGCATCTAAAGAATGGTTTTCCGAAACATTTACAATTAAATTGACTATTATAGACAATATTAAAGAACGTGCAGCAATTAGACAAGAGGAAAATGAGAGATATGCAACCTTCGAAATCAGGGTATTAAAATGAATGAGTGAAGTTATTAATTCAGGAATGAGGGTAGAGGAGATAGCCAATGAAATTATAACTGGACGAGTCAGAGACAGAAGATTAAAAGATGCGCTAACAATGAAATTACTCAGATGATGCAGAAACAAGAGAATCAATCAAATGATTATGCAATTCATGATGTAGAAACTGAAAAAAGCACGAGAAACTCTATTGCATACATTTTGTCAATGGGGTTGTAAATGAAGAAAATCAGAATGACAGAACAGAAAGAATTAGGTATGCGACATCAGATGGAAGATAATGGAGCAAGTTGAAGATAAATGATGTTGAGATTGAGATGTGATGAATGAGGAAACATGGAATAAAATTGGCAGTCCATGGTTAAGCAGCAGTGAAATCAAAATATGTAGAGTTTTTCCAGGAACTCAAAAACCACAGGGAAGTGCAGAAGCAAATGTTTATTGGCACAATAAGATGAGGACAATCAAAATAATTGTTATTAAAAATATATTTCCAAGTTTTATTGGTGGGATAGATACTTTGAAAGCATTTGGAGTGCAGTTGATGGAAATTAACAATATTGAATCCGAGACAAATTGATGACGAGAGAAGACAAAAAGCAAAAAAGAAATTGGGAAGAAATGAATTGCCAACAATTAACAAATTATTCGGGTCAATATTTATGGAAGCCAGATTAGATTTAGGATTCACAAGAATCATCGAGCACGAAATTATTACATCTGGGAAGCCAACAATGCAATTTCCAAGACGACAACCGATGCATCTAGTTGGTTGTAGTAGGAAACAAAGACGGCTCAATAAATATGTGCGTAGATTATCGAGAGTTGAATAAGACGACAGAAAAAGAATCTTTCCCTATGCCCAACATTTCCCAATTACTCTTCAACCTATCAGGATCTAAATTTCTTGCTTCTTTAGATCTTGAAGAAGTATATTATAAGGTCCCTATTAGCAGAAGAAGCACAAGATAAAACGGCTTTTAGTTCCAAAGAAGGTCAATTTTGTTTCAATCGACTTCTATTTGGATTATCAACGGCTCCAGGAACGTTTCAGCGATTAATGCACACGATGTTAGAGGGTATATTGGTTAATGGAGTAATTGTTTATTTAGACGATATTCTGGTATATAGCAAGGACTAGTCAGAACATGATGAGAGATTGCGAGAAGTTTTTAAAAGAATAAAAAAACAGGACTAAGAATAAATCTGGAGAAGTGCGAAATTTACAGAGAAATTCAGAGAATATCAAGTCAATTACATAACCACAGTGTGCTAAACAACTCCGATTATTTCTAGGTTTGGCAAATTACTATAGACGATTTGTCAAAGATTATGCTAAAATAGCAGCACCCTACATGCAGCAATGTCAAGTTGTGATAAAACAATCGAATGGTCAAAAAATTGTGAAAACCGTTTTTAGACAACTTAAAGAAGTCTTAACACAAACTCCTATTCTTAATTTTCCTCGTATAGATTGCAAATTTATTTTGGATACTGATGCCAGTTTAGAAGCTATGGAAGCAGTGTTGAGTCAAATAAAAGAAGACGGTTAAGAAATAGTTATTGCATACAGTTCAAGAAATCTGACGGACTATGAAAAGAGATGCTATGTAACCAGGAAAGAGTTATTGCCATTGCATGAATATGTTTTATATTTTAGACAGTATTTATACGAGAAAGAGTTCGTGGCTCGAACAGATCACAAAGCTTTAGTATTTATGAACACGAAAAAAAGCAATAAGTACACAATTTCAGACATAGATGAATAATCTATCGGAATACGATTTCCAATTGAAATACCGGAAAGGTGAAGAACATGCACACGCAGATGGATTATCAAGGATCGAGGGTAGTTTATGTGCACAGTATCAGACAGCACATGTACAACATAATTAAGAAAGATATATCAATTTGTACAAAAAACACAGACAATGTTAGAAATTATGGAAGAACAGAAGAAAGATAAATTGTTCCAGGAAGCGATTGAAATTCTTAGGAATCAGATAGATGTTTGGAAGGATTCGTTTCTAAATAGTTTTTTATTCAAATATAAAGATCGGTTAAAGATATAGAATGATATGCTTGTATTGGAATCAGACAAAATAGATCTAGTGATAATCACAAAAAGCTATTAATCTAAACTAGTGATTAAAATACATGAAGATTTATGTCACGTTGGAATTAAGAAACTGTTTCATTATTTGTAAGGGAATTTTTCTGGTTGAAAATGCAAGAAACCGTTAAATAGGTAGTAAAACGATATGTCACAAGTGCAAGAAGGAAAATAGACCAAGGGAAGACAAAGGAAATTTTAATTCCACACGAAAGTTCTGAATTTCTAGAACAGATTGTGATGGATGTTGTTTTTATGGAGAGAACTTCAACCGACAAAAAGTATGGTTTCGTTATTATTGATATGTTTAGCAAATTAGCAAGTCTAACGACTACAACAAACCAAGATAAAAAACTATTTTGACGACGCTAATGAACAGTTGGATTTACAAATATGGTAAACCTCAAAGTATATTGACAGACAGAGGGCGAAAATTTGAAAGAAAATATTTGAAGGAAAATTTAGAACAACTTGGAATAAAGCAAGAATTCGCCTCGCCATATCAACATCAGCCGAATGGCTTAGTGAAAAGAGCTATCAGAACAATGAGAGAGATTTACTTTTGACGACGATGAAAGGGGGCTGGGCTGAAAAACAATGGCACGAACTGCTGCCTCGAATTGAATTCAGTATAAATGCAACTTATCATGTGCTAAAAATATTCACCATTTGAGATAGTATATTGACGGAAAATAACGTTATACGCTAATTCTAGACTCAAACATCAAGTACACGATATTTCGGAAGAAGCACAAATGAATAACAAGCAAATTACGCAAAAGATGAGGAAATTCGATAACGACAAAAGAATTAAACGACATTTCGAAGTTGGAGAGGATGTATTAGTAAGACGAGAACGACATAGAAGAAACAAAAATGATATTCAATATGATGATCCATATAAAATTCTTATATTTGTCAGATCATCAAGTTGAATTGCAATATCCATATACGACGCTGCAACGAAGAATCAAATGGTTAAAAAGATGACATCAATCTTATGAAGAGGAGAGTATTGCGTAATTCAATACAATGTGTTAGTTATTGTGTAATATATATTACTATTTAAGAGTGATGTTAATAAATATGTGTATTACATGCGTATTTTTTGGTGATATGTAAAAAATTAGAAGACAGCTCTTTAAATAAACACAATAAAATTTGAACAAAAACCATAATATTTCCTTAGAAATAGATGAGCTAAATAAAAAGGTAAAATACCGTTTTGTTGAATTCTTAATTAGATAAATATTAACATCGGTGTTTCTGACTCCGTGTGTTCTGTAAAAACAATTAGATAAACAACACTCAGCGTATATTTGTTATCAAATTCGTATAATCTACAATTTACAAAACTCCGAATATCGCAATAAAATCTCTATTCTGACTATTAAATAAGTATCGCTATAACAGATTTGGTTCTGCAGGTTCTACAAAAATAATCACCTTTTCTTTATTCATTTGACTTAACTTGATTCTTTTATTTTTCTTTCAGCGAATTCTATCTTCTGACTGTAATTTTTTCTGTAATCTTACTGTCGATTTCTTCGTCTCTACCTGAGAGAAAATGCCGAGTGTTTCTGAGTTAGAGCTCCCTTATATAGTTGAAATAATTACATTGAATTAATGATGTTTCAACAAGATTGTCTCCCTTTGACAAGCTTTGCCTCGCGGCCTATTTCATCAAATAATTAATTGTCTCACCGTACGTCTCTCTTTCGATAATCTTTTCCCGTTTTCCCATTACTCATGTTGTAATGATAATGGTTTTCCAAGATCCCCTTTGTTTACTTTTCTTTCTGTATACTTAACTTGTGTTTTCCTTAATTAATTAACAATTTTTTGTTTATGTATATTTTCCTACATTTCAACCTTTTATGAAAATATTCTGATGAATCCGTTCTCGCCATGATCTTTACAATCATCTCCTTTACGCCCGCTTTTCAAATTTTAATTCGATGACTTCGAATTTTTTAATTTTCAATATTTTTTTTAATTATTTGGAAATTTTAGATTTTAGAACCCCAACAGTTTTATGAAATATTTGTGAAATTGTAAAAGGAATGACATCCACTTCTTTTGTAACTTTGCTATTGTCATTATGTAGCATTATTATTATTTATTATCAATTTTTTCAATTCTTTTTATAGATCAACATTTGAAAAATGACTGTCAAAAATCAATGTTTAATGGAAAATAAAATAGTGAAACAATGAAAATAAAAGAAATTGTAAAAATAAAAATCAAAAGTGACGAAGATAAAAGTTTATTATTTTTAATTAATATTTTCTCATTATAGTCTCGCACTTTATTTATGATTCAAAATGTATAGTATGACTTTAAACACAAGTAGGAATCTCCCATCATTGCAATTGGACACCCAAGGTTAAAATTTGTTTCAAGTTATTGGTTATCAAATTAAAATAAATATATATTAGGTAAAAAAGAATAAAATGTATTTCTTTTAGTAAACTACATTTTTATTTTTATTTTATGATTATTAATGAAAATTTAATGTGATGTATTATTTTTTTTTAATTTTCTGCTCGTAACTTTTTGAAGCGATTGTTAACATTGATACTAAATTTGAATCATTTAGTCGGAATCTTATAAGACTCTTAATTAGATTCATAAAATAGTTTGTTCACAGATTTAAGTGGAACTAAAGATTATATTAATTCTTCCATATTCTGAGTGATGTCAATATACTGCAATCATACACACACTATTTAACATATAGTACACTAATCCCTCGATTTACGCGGTAGATACGTTCCAAGAAACTAACGCGCAAATCGAAACCGCGTAAATCGACACTTCAAATTCATACAAAAATGATAGATAGGTTCCAGAAAATAAAAATCTGCATAAATCGAGACTTCCAGTTCATATAACGTAAGGGGATAGGTTCCAGAAACTCGCGTAAAACAAGGCATTAAAAAATACAATTTTATTTAGAAATAGATTTAAAAAATCGACATTTAAATTTTAAATTGTAAAATTTATAACATGTTCATAGTTAAAAGGTATATTAAAAGGAATAATTGTAATTTAATTATTCCACCTTCTCACTACTATATTCTAATTCAACCAATTTTTTCTTTTTTTTGGCTCGAAATCGCTGCTATCATCGGATTCAAATCCAGCAGCGTGCTCTTCTTCTCGTCTTATTAAATAGTCTGTAACCAATTTTTGTTTTTTCTTTGTTTTTAAATCTTTGTAAATTTCACTGTATTGTGCGCAAAGGCTTTTAATGTCTCGCTGAAATTTAACAGCACGGTCAATATCAGGATCAGTGGCCAAAACCTTATTTTCTAAGTTACTGGCCAATTGTAAAATTTCAGAAATGTCTTTACATGTAAATTTATTTGATTCATTAGTAATATTACTATCAACGCTACTTTCAACATTCTCTTGTTCGTTTCTTGACACCATATAAATCAATTCTTCTTCGTCTATTTCATTTTCAATAAACAATTCATCGATGTCACTGAATTCTAAATTTTCAAACCCGTGTCCTAGAGACACTTGCCACCAAATATGTTTGATTTCATTAAAAAGATATTATTTTTTATGACCGCGTAAAAGTGAAACCACGTAAAATGGGTACCGCGTAATCCGAGGGATTGGTGTATTATAAATTTAGTATACATATATTTATACAACATATAAAATTATTGTTAGATTCATCTCACACATTATTTACATAGTGTTCCGTATATGATCAAATCTGTGAATATTATTTTGGTATATTGTAAATCTCATATTATAGAAAAGAATAAATTTTCTAAATTAAACTGAAAGAATAAATATCATACCAATAATGTTAATTATCCCGAACATAAATCCAGATTGAGATATCATAGTTAGATAATTCATATCGCTATTGGTAGCTGGTCCGTTAAGACAGACTAAATAGGTATACATTTGGGAAATATCCCCTAACAATTATTTAGTAAGATTGAAAAAAACCATTTATAATTGTAATTACCGAACATTTTATAATCCTTATTCGATGAATGGAAAACTTGTATTGCAAATATTATTATTATTATAAACATAACACTAGTAGTAAAATACGAAACGTAAAAATTAGCTCCCAAACCTCCAGTAAGAGTCATTCCCCCCACTAAGGAGCAAATTAGAATAATTGATAACTCTAAAGATTGGTTTTGAACTAAGTTCATTAATACTGCACTGCCACCTAAAGTGTAAACATATTAATATTATTATTAATAATACAATAATAATAATAATAATAATAATAATAATAATAATAATAATAATAATAATAATAATAATAATAATAATAATAATAATAATAATAATAATAATAATAATAATAATAATAATAGTAATAGTAATAATAATAATAATAATAATAATAATAATAATAATAATAATAATAATAATAATAATAATAATAATAATAATAATAATAATAATAATAATAATAATAATAATAATAATAATAATAATAATAATAATAATAATAATAATAATAATAATAATAATAATAATAATAATAATAATAATATAAAATGATGATTTCTTGGTAGCAGCATTTATTATTATTAAAACAATAAAATGATAATTTAAGCCTTTTGCTGCAAATAATGTATTTAATGAAAAAGTTTTCGACTATAAGATAGTCCTTGTCAATCTCCTTGACAAGGACTATTTTATAGTCGAAAATATTTTCATTAAATACATTATTTGCAGCAAAAGGCTTAAATTATCATTTTATTGTTTTAAATAATAATAATAA
>CAUHTR010007005.1:0-12526 GCA_959609185.1 Schmidtea polychroa | reverse complement strand
AAAATGCAGCAAATAATGGTAACTTTTTAAAATACGGACAATGAGAACATTTGAATCTTTGATTTTAAGATTTAAAGATCTTATCATCCAGGGCCGGCCCAATGAATTCTAGCGCCCCTGCCAAGGATTTAAATTGCGCCCTTTATGAATTATGCTTTTTAATTGTAAGCATCTTGCTAGTTATTAATGAAACCTAATGTGTAAAAATAAATATCAACATTTTGCCTTTTAAAGGGAGGATTAAATTACTAAGGAAATTAAGGTCCAAATACAAATCATTTATTTATAAAATTAAACAGGAACCAATTTTAAACTTAATACAATACTAAAAGTTAATTTTTCTAGCCTTTAAATCGGCAAAGTTCTTAATTATTTCGGTTATGTCTAATTGTGTTGCTATTTCCTTTTCGATGGATAATATCGCTAAGTTATTCAACCGTTCGTCACATCATAGTAGATCGTAAATAGTTTTTTATTAGCTTCAATTTGCTAAAACTTCTCTCACCACTTGCAACAATAATTGGTATGGTAATCATTATTCTTAATGAAATCCAAATATTTGGAACCACATTTTTCAATCCATTGGATTTTATAAAGTTCAAGACATTTCGAGGTCAAAGAATATCTTTAGGCAAAAGAGTGGATGCAGATTTCAACTCGTCGAATAATTCTGCGCCATTAATATCGCAATTATTTTCCATTTTTAATTTCAAATGCAGATCTTTGCAAAACTTAAGCAAGTCATTGTTGGCAGGTAATTTCTTCAGATTATATAAAATTCCCCAAGTTTGGTGAAATTCATTCAGATGTTGAAATCGCTCTTGAAGAGATGATATGGCATTATCTAAAATTACATTAAAGACGTTGTTCTTAAAATTGTTCTTTGGACTTATTACAATCTCATCTCTACTCTCATAAGCAAACATTTGACTTTTTACAGCGTAATCTTTTTCAATAAAAATTAGTTCAACTTCCAAAGATTCAGCCAATTCTTTTGCATACACTAGAGAATTTTCAAACCAGTTACCCTATATTCTGTCACAAATTCTGTACGCGAATTCATAAGTGAAACTACTGAGGCTATATCCATGGTTGCAGATTGCATAGATTTGCTAACAATATTTACGCGATATAAAATATTATACCAGGTAACAAGCATTACCAAAAAGGAAAAAGTACTGATCTGTTCAGATAATGTATAAGCTTCATGTTTAATGGAAATATCAGAAGAGTCTGTTTCACTCAAAGTTACTAAAGCATCGTAAATTTCCACTATTTGGTACCGTATTGGTTTTAAACATTCAATTCGACTTTCCCATCGAGTTTCACAAAGAGGTTTTACTGTAAAATGGATACATGGTCTTTCAGTATGTTCCATCTAGATACTGAAGCTGAAAACAGTGTATATATTCGTTGGAAAATTCCAAAAAATGATATCGACTCAGTACAAGATGCTGCACAATCGCTTATAACTAAATTTAGAAAATGACATCCACAAGGCATGGAAAAATCTCTTGGATTTAGTTCAGAAACTCGAGCTTGTACGTCTTTATTTTTACCCTTCATATTTGCACCATTATCGTATCCTTACTTTCTACATTCATTAAATTTAAATTTACATCTTCTAAAATTTGAAATAAAGATTGTTCAGTGAATCTTTCAACAGTTTGATAAGTTAAAAAATGTTCTTTAATTTCTTTTTTTTTTACTACATTTTACTACATTTCAAGTCTTTTTGTGCTATTTTTGTTGGCTTAATGTCATGTTGTTTTTTGTCTACAAAGCATTGTCACTTAATCTCCCAGTACTCAACTTCCATTTATGGAAATGCCAAGAAAATTTGACAAAACCCCACTGAAAAATAGATCTTTAACAAACATCTCACCAATAAGCCGCAATATCAGTTTTGTAGATTGAAAAAATCTCGAGTTATTTTTATAAAGAAGAATGTATTTTTCCATTTGTCATTATTACTACTACTATTCGTGCACCAAGAAAAATAATTCTAATTTTAAGAATCATGACAAAATAAAAAACCTATCATAAACAGATTTCATTTTTAGAAAAAAATAAAGTTCACAAGAAAATATTCAAAAAAAAAATTCATAAATCATATTATTTTTTTCGGAGTTTTTTGTCACAATTTTTCAGTTATAGTTGACATTTACACGACACGCAAGAAATAATGGACTAGAGGATTTTTATTATGCAAAAAAGTAATAAAGAAAAACGTTTAAAAAATAATTTACATTAATCAAGTTCTACAATTTTAAAATTATCATGAATTCTGATAAGAAAAGTCAGAAATATTATTATTGATTGAATTTTTTGAGGAGAAATATAGAAAAATCAATTTAATTATCTAATAGCTCAGGGATAGTTGAAACTGTGAAAATTTCTATGAAAATCTTTGGTAAACACAATATTCATCATGAGTAATCAAAATATTTTCAATAATAATAATAATAATAATAATAATAAAATAATAATAATAATAATAATAATAATAATAATAATAATAATAAAATAATAATAATAATAATAAAATAATAATAATAATAATAATAATAATAATAAAATAATAATAATAATAATAATAAAATAATAATAATAATAATAATAATAATAATAATAATAATAATAATAATAATAATAATAATAATAATAATAATAATAATAATAAATCCTTTTCTGCGCTTGCATTCCATACTAATCCAGGGATCTGTGAAAGAAATAGACAGGAGAAAAATTTTCTATCATACATTTTTGAATTGAAGAATAATTATCCTCTACTTTAAACTAGTTGTTTAATCGGTGTCGAATCAAGAATGTACAAAAATGTATAATAATCCACAAAATTGTACACTAAAGATAGGAAGGTTTTTCAAAAAAGGAAACTTACAAAATTATCAACATATTTATAGAAGTAATTTAATTAATTTTTAAACTTAATTTTCGTTGAAATTTCTTCTTATAAATTTTTTATTACCCAAAAATTTAGATTTACTCGTTGTATTTAATATCAGTTCTTGTAAATTCTTTGTTTTCTAATTGAATATTTATATTTGTTAATTTTCTATACTTTACAACAGCTTCTTTTTATATTTAATAATAATAAATGAGACTACATCGAAATTATCAATTTTTGGGTCTTTTCCTTTAACTTTGCATTAACTTTAATTTTCCGAATAGATTTATAATTTTATTTTTAAATTTAACATAGAAAAGGCTGATATAAAAAATTTATTTATAGCGGAAAACTCTTTGAAAAAAGCTATGAAGATAATCAATCAAATAGTAAAAAAGATATTATTTAATTATCTTTATATATTATTATAAAACTTGAATTTGTCTTCAATTATTATTTTTACAACGGATAAAAATAATTCCATTTTTGACAATTTTGAGTTAAAAATAATAAATACATATAAAGTCGAAAATGAAGGAAAAGATAAATAAATAAATCTAACAATATATTTTAGAGTTCTTCTGGTGATTGAAAAATCTTTCGAAGAAATTTAAAAAGTTATTTATTTTTTGACTTTTTAAAAAAAAATTTAAAAGTTTTATATTCAATTATCTATAATAATAAAGAATTCCTGGGAGCAAAACTATTGTGATAAATTCACGTGATAAAATTTCGACTAAAAGCATGAAAAAAGTTTTCATAAATTCATTGAAAAGAGAAAAAAATTGATAATAAAAGATAACAGTCATGCTTGATTTATGCGCATTCCGTTCAACGTGGTTGTTAACTAATAATTATTTTATTCTGTTTTATGTTTGATATCTAAATGATTCATATAAAATGTAATTCTGACGGATCTTTAAGCAATTTGATTTTTTAGTATCTGGAAATTCTTCATGAAAACCATTTCGATTGACAGGAAGTCAAAGTTCACAGGAGAAGAAAATAATGTAATAATATGTTATACGACGATAAAAAGAACTATCAAATAAACTTATCTTCCACAAGGGATAACTATTATTATCAAACTTATTTTTGGTTTTAAAGATACCAAGTATAAACCGTTCTATTTTATTGTTTAATGTATTTTTTGCGGATTTTATTTGACTAATGTTCAAAATTCGAACATAATCATAATCATAAATAAAAAAGATATTACTTTAAGAAACCAAACCTTCAAAAACCTTTAATGCCTTGCTGTATTGTCTATACATGATTTTGATGAATGCGATATAAAAGAAAAAATTCTCATTTCGCAATGTTCTAAATTAAAATTAAAGACTTCGATCGATATATTGGAGAAAAAAATATAAATATGATTACACCTAATTCTGTTTTTACGCGATTTGATTTGATTTAACGCGATTAAAAAAAATTCATTTTTTAACAAGAAAAAACATGTATGTACATGTATGTACATAATTCTTTATAGTTTACTGCTAATTTGTAGTTTAGGTTTAAAACAATTTCTATTTTAATGTATGTACAATAATCAAAATTCTGAGGTGAGAAAACTAAAATATTTACATTCACATGTACCTTTATTTTTCTAAAACATTTGAATTTTTTTAAGTTATTCGATAATAGGTGTTATAATATGTGTTTTAGTATAAAATACCAATCCAAATTTGGTATCAATTGCGTTTGAAGATATCATCAGGAAGTGACAGCAATTAAAAAATATGTTTAATGATATATTTTGACACTTTTTATTTTACTAAAATGAATTTTTTGTGATTTTTTTGTTAAATAATGAATTTTTTTTGTTAAATTAGTATATTTTTTTCGTTTGTCGTTATTTTATTCATAAATATATATTTAAATAAATAAAAAGTGTATAAAACACGTAAAAACCATGAATTTGTATACTTTAATCACATTATTTTAGTTGATTTTGGAAATGAAGAACCAATCCTTTACTTTTATATGGACACCATATCTTTTTTTACGCGATTTTTTTACGCGTATTGTCGGGGAACGTATCTATCGCGTAAAAACAGAATTAGGTGTATAAGAAAGCGCCAATCAAACATTCGTTTCACAATATATTTCGACAGTTTTACTGTCATTATCAGCTAGGATATAATAACTATAGAAATTAAGAATATTTAAACAAATTTATTAATTGTATTAATTATTACATAATTTTTTTTAATAAAAAAATTTCATTCTTTTAAAAATTATAATTCAAATAATATATTATTTTTTAAATTTTAACTTATTGAAATTTAATCTAGTAATTGATTAATTATTTAATTTAACAACAATCCATAAATACTATATACAAAAAAAAACTTTTAAAAACATTTAAAATAAATATGATTGCGTTTGAGATATTTTCCATCTCTCAAATTTATCGTCATGTTTTCTATTTTTATAAATCATTTTTCATAAAAAAATTTCCAAATTTTTCTAAAAGTATTTCCACCCTTTCCATACTTTTAAGAGATGGAAAGGTTTTCATAGACATTTTTTATTTTACCTTCTTTCGAACAGAATTTCCAATCATGTGCTTCGTGAGAATGTTACAAGAGCTCTATCAAATATCAGACAATTTTGGTGCTACGCAAATTTTTCTTATTATCAAAAGTGCTCCATAACTTTAAAAAGGTTAGAAACCTCTATATTAGATAGACCATAAATTCAAAATTGGTATCGCATTCATGAAGATTGAAATCACAATGAAAGCTACTCCCCTAGAGAATTTACTGCCTTAGTATTAAACATGTTTGCCGTTTAGTTCTCGAAGACCCTTAATTTCCATTTTTCATAAAACTGCCATTTTCTTTCTCTTAGTTTTTTAACTCATGAGATATTTATTCTTCGCAAAATTTCTGTATTTCATGTGCAAACAAACTCTACTTTATTTATTCATAAAATAGTGTACAATACAATCCTTATTTTGCATCTTGGACACGTAACCCCGTTGATCCACCTTCCTATAGCTATAAACTTGCCAACCAGACCGTTTTAGAATGAATGTGTCCTACCAGGGTCCCAGATAGAATGAGATACGGTTGATGATGCATGGAATTTTAAGTTTAAGATACGCACTTTTGAGTTTTACAATAACAATTCATTTTGGTTTTATTTATTTACAAAGAAATTAAAACACATTTTCGTTGATTTCTGTATCTATATATAATCTTCTTGGGACATGACAAACTTTATCATGCAGAATATTATTGAAATCTTTGGGATCAAACTTTATGCCTCCATTTTAGCTCCATTCATTAACCCCTTGATATATGTAAATTTTGTATATTTACGCTATTTACTTTAGCCATACATCCTCATTAAAATAGCGTCACACAAAACACGATATTTAATCTTTTAATTAATCTAACCAAATAAAATATAATGTGATAACTGCAAACCTTAGAAGAAGTTTAGAGAGTCATTGTCTATTTTTGGGATGAAAAAAACATGGCGAGTTATAATTGTCAAGGTATGCCAAGGAGTTAAGAACTCTATGATTTAGACGACTTTTTTTTAGAGAATTTTTTTTCTTTGAAAACGTTATATTATAATTCTTGTTACATGAGAAAGAGGTGAAAACATTTGAAATCAATGTATACACTTATTCTTTGATTGATACGATAGAAAGGTTCCAGGAAAAATCCCGTAAATCGCGCCATTTTCAAGATTTATTTGATCGGAGTTAATTATCATATTAACCATACCCCCTTCGTCTACTTCCCGGTCAATAAATATATCACCTATGTCGCTGAATTAAAAAAAATTTCATTCTTTATTGAGCGCGTAAATTGAGGGATGAGTGTAATTATAAAATAAACAACAAAATTCAAAAAATGTATAATTTTAATTCATTTTTTATATTAATAACTAATAGAGTCTATAGATCTTTTATTGATGTAATTATTTTATTCTTAACAAGAAAAAAGGCTTTTTCGAAAACTCGTTAAATAAATACAATTATAGATCTACAGTCTGAAAAGAATTTTTTTTTATTTTGAAAGTTCTACAGTTCATTTTAATAATAAATTTTATAAAACGTTTTTACATTGTACTTTATCTTTACAAATTGATATTACAGAATGAATGTCAAAAAGAAAAAATTAAATTAAATTGGATACGCTTTAATAAATAAATACGAAATCGGGAAATTGTTTAATGAAATATAAATGTCATGAAATATTTGGCGGGGTTGTAATTTACATTTTAAAATTAAGTGACGCCTTTTATATAAACGCTTCTTTACCGATATTTACCAAGTCATTAACCAATTTTGTGTTGTAGAATGTTAAGGCCATCTGATATAGGTCAATCTACCCCCCTAGAAAAAATATTTTTTAATTAGGTCAAATTAAGGGGGAAATAGGTCAAGGTCATTTTAAGGGAAAGTTTATTAATTGTAGGATTTTAATTATTAAAACAAAAAGATAAAAACCTGAAATATATATATATATATATATATATATCATTTAATAACAAAATGATTTCTTTGTCTGCACAGATAAATTATTAATTATTGATAATATATAATTTATTATCAATGTATTTTATTGACAATTCTTTTAGTACTTCTATGCAATAATTACGAAATGTAAAATATGATTATTATTTAAACACTTGAACAATTTATAGGAGTTCAAAACTTTATTAATTTGAATTATTTATTTAAATTGTAAATAATATTTGTATTCTCAAAATTCTTCCTTTAAGAAATGCAAAACTAAGAAAACAGATTCAGAATTATTATATAGATTTCGTAAAGTATTTAAGTCAAAGTATTAAGTCAAAAATTATTATTATTATTATTATTATTATTATTATTATTATTATTATTATTATTATTATTATTATTATTATTATTATTATTATTATTCAAAATGAAATTATTAAGAACCTAACAAAAATAATTTCGATAAATTTCAAAATGTTTTATTTAGTAGATTTCTCAGTTTTTAAAATGGACATGTGTATTATTTTGTAAAAATTCAAAATTAATTAATTAAATTAATTTTAATTTTTAAGTTTTCCGCTTCATTATTGTACAGTTCTAGATGGTTCTTTAAAAGTAAAAGAGACAACTTTAGGAATGGGAATATTAGAAATGCTAGGACAGAAATACATATTAAATTTGCAGTTCATTATTATTGCAGTTATAGAATTATTGTTTTATCTCCTTTAGACTACTCTTATTTTTTTCAGTAGGGTGCCCATATAACACGAAAATAAAACAATAAAATTAATAAAAAATCATTATTTAAACGATTGGAAGAATTAAATTACTCCTTTTCTCACTCTTATAAAAATGCTTTTTATATTTAAATTAAAACAAATTAAAATTATTTTAAAATTAATATTAGAAAAATATTAAATCAAACTTACTCCCTGGAACTCTGAACGTTTGTAATAAGAATGAAGTTGGCACGTACATTTCGGAGGCTGGCCAATATTTGGGCGAATGGTGTGACGATTAGATCGTCAGAATGTCTGAAAATATACAATGATCCACGTCGTGAAGCTGCAACAGTAGTAGTGGGAACACTATGATCTACGACAACATTTGAGCTTGTTTTCAAACCGATTTTATTCCAATCACCAAAAGGTAAATTACCCAAACTGTCCAAATTTTCCGACTCGTCGGATTTCGAGAAAGTATTACTAACCAATTCCGGCTGAACCGGGATTAAATGATCGAAATGTGTCTGTGAATTCGAGGATTTTGAACAGTTTTCATTGGTTTTTATTTTACCGCGTTTCCTAAAGAATTTCAAACCACTCGGCGATTTCGTTGGCATTTTTTCTTTCGATTTCTTCAAACTACTCGGTTTCAGTTCTTGATTCAAAACTAACTTATTATGTTCTATCAAATCCGGATTCCTTTCATTGCTATGTTCTTGTTTCGATCCACAGCAATTGAACATTTGATTGTAAGGAAAACAAATTTCACAAAATACGATCCACAAATATCATCGATAAATTTCCAAATCAAACTCGCTAATATCTCCAGATTCTCAAATCAAAATTCCATTGAATAATAAAAAATGAAAACAATTGAAAAAATTAAATAGAAACGTCCACAAAATCTGAATTGCGAATTCTTTTGATTAACGAAAATAAAATTTTTTTTGAAAATAATAACCAAAATAAATCAATAATTTCTTAATGCTTATAGTATTGTTATTATATTGAGAAGATTCCTATTGGTGGAAATTTTATCCAATCAAAGGCTTCCAAATTGTTATGATGCAAATGAATTGTAGAATTGTTTGGAAAAAAAGACGAATTTCAGCTCTGATTTTCTTTTTAAACTTAAATTATGAAAGCATAAATATAAAAAAAAATCCACAATTGTCAGTTTACGGTTGATGTTGATTGGATGTAGAATCGGACATAACCGTTGCTAAGAGCCGTCTAATGAAGGTATTATAATAATTATTGAAGTAACACGCTTTCAGTTATTTTCTACAATATGCTTAACTTCTATTTTTTTAAGCTTGTCAAATCATCAAGCCTGACAATGACAATCCGATTAATTGCTAATATTGACAGCGATAAATTTTTCTTTCATTTGAATAGGTTTTCTCTAAGTTTATTTCTTTCTCTTTCTATTAATTTTATTATAATGGATATTATTTCTCGTTCTACTTCTACTATCTGATTCAACATTCAAATTTTTAATTAAATTTTTTAATTTTCTCGGATTTTTTTGGTAGTTATTGATTAGTAATACTGACACAATTTGCAGCTACTGTAAACGGTATGTAGCATATATTTGCAGTTTTTAATATACAAAGAACGTCATATGCAGTTGCAGCCGCAGCAGCAGCAATGGCAATGGCACGGGTTAGAAGAATTTCTCTACCATTAATAGTGATTACACTTAAGTGATTTTTGTCTTTCGTTGATTTTTATTGTTAAAGACAAAAATCGAATTGGGGTTTAGTAAAAAAAATAAAACAATTAAAAAAAATTATTTCCCCTAGAATTTTTTTTTCCAATTTTTCTATCGATTTAAATTCAGAAAATCGAATTAAAAAATAAATAAATCAATATTAAATCGGTACTTTGAAATGAGAACCGACATTTGTGTTGAGATTAAAAAATCAAATGTCAATTATGTTTTTCCGTAAAATCGATTGATTTTTCTGATATCGGATCGATTAAACAAAATTCGAATGACTTCTGTTGTGAAATATAAAAATTCACACGAAAATCTAAATCCTTTATCGATTTCTTTGAATTTAGCTCTGGTGACATTTATAAATTTTTTTTCTCCCATAACCGAAGAAAATGATTTATAATTGATGTGAATTTCGTTTGAAAATGTCTCGATAAATGTAACTTTTTCAAATAAGTACAGATATCAAATGTACTATTCGAGGAAATTAGGAGAAAAAATAAATAGGTAACAATTTTTTCGTTTGCCATTGTAAGTAGCGAGTTTTAATTAAAATTATAAATGTTAACTAACGAGGGCACCTATCAAACTGACGAAAATGAATTCAGTTTTACATTTAAATCATTTTAATTATATTTATTAAAAAGAGAGTTTGAAGACTATAAATCAGTAATATATCGATGTTTGTTGATACTCACGAATTTTCGGCACTGCCTTTTTTCAAGTGAAATTCACTTGAAAAAGGCAGTGCCGAAAATTCGTGAGTATCAACAAACATCGATATATTACTGATTTATAGTCTTCAAACTCTCTTTTTAATAAATTCAATGGAAAAAATAATCAGTGGTGAAATTGGAAGAAATAAAAGTTCTTATAATGACATCTGTAATTATAAATTTATTCTTGTCAAAGTGTACTTTTTTAAATTTCAATAGATGAATTTTAAATTGGAATGTTGTCTGTGAAATATTGAACCTTTTAGACATCGAAGCACACACACATATAATCTTTTCTCTATGAATGTGTGTGTGCACATATATATACACACGTACACAACTGGTGTAAGTTATTAATGGGTGTAAACAATCGCGCAACAAAAGTCTAAAGTTACAAGTTTTATGGTTCTTAAATTTTGTTTTTAATATCGAATAAAAAAAATTTAATAATAAAAATTAAAATTAAAATGACAATTTTTTTTAGTAAAATAATTAATAAATTACCGTATATACTCGCGTATAAGTCTAGAAATTTACGTCAAATTTTCAAGTCAAAATAGCCACTTCGACTTAAAATCATTAAACCTTTTTTTATTTTTGTTACTTCGACTTATACGCGGGTTTCAATTTAGGACTTAAAAACCTCTTAAAATTTATTCGACTTATACGCAAGTATATACGGTAAGCTTTTTATGGAAGTTTTATGTTTATTAAAAACAAAACTGAAAAATTTTCAACTATGAAATAGTTTTTATCAATTTGCAAAATGTTGACAATTTTCCTGTAGTTTTTTAAGAATTTTGGTGAAATTTCTGCATTTATTTATTTTTTAGAAATTTTTTAATGTTTTTTAATAAAAAAAAGTTTATAAAAAATAATTAATGTATTTCACAATAACTGCATAAATTTCAACATTAGGAAAATTGTCCAAAAAAAATTTATTATCCAATTTTCAATTTTAAAATGTTTTTTAAAATAACGTAAAAGACTTTACCTTTTTCAATGAAATCAAAATTCAATTAAAAAGCAGATAATTCCATTAAAAAAAGATCAAAAATTTCCGATTTTCATACAATTCATTTTCTTAAGCAAATTGAATAAAACTGTGTCATACCTGAAAACTTTCATTTTTGTTTTTAATAAACTTGAAACTTACGACAAAGGCTTTTAGTAACATTTACTAATTATTTTATTTTTATTGCTGCTGCTTCCAGGAAACCATTGTTTTACATAAATATTTTAAGGTTGGCAATAATTCTTTTTTATTCGGACCGAGCTGACTGATGATTGCTTTTTAGATAGTTAAAATAAATGTCAATAAAAAAACTGGAAGAAACCCAAATTGGGTCTTTTCTTTCAGGAATTAGACTAAAACAGAATTTACCAGACATATATGAAAGAAAAGTGTAAGTATTAAATTAGAAATTTTTCAGGGATAAATTATTTATTTTCAATTATGTTGATAGCAGGTAACTTGAAAATGTGCTTCTCAAATCGAGATTTCTATAATTCTCAAATATTATTGTTATAATCTGAAAATATAATCTGATATTATTTGCCGTACTGATGCGCTGACCTAAACAATTCTATGTAAAGCAATAAAAACATGCATATATTATTTCTATTTGATGTGAATTACTTCAATCTATTATTAATTATGCGAACTATTATATGTACATAAGTATATAGAATACAAAACCAACAATTCATCGGCAGACTCGAGAAGAATTATTGAAGTATTTACAAGTGAAGGTCTCAAATTTAGTTTTGCTTGAGGCGCCTATTAACATAGGCCCGGTCCTGATCTATGTTAAATATCATTTTCAGGATAATCGCCATTGTATGTTTCCAACTTAAAATACCACTGACATAATTACCAGCTCATTATATTGTAATATCATAACTTCCATGATAAACTTATTTGAGAAAATAATAAAGTGAATAATATTTTCAGGCTATCTAAGCACGTTT
>CAUHTR010007004.1:0-12549 GCA_959609185.1 Schmidtea polychroa | reverse complement strand
AAAAGGAATTAAAAGAGCAGATCAGAAAGCATTTGAAAATTGAAGCAACTAAATTCCGGGAAATTGAAAAGGACTATTTGTATAGTTGAAAATTCTTTCATTTTATTAATTATATACTTCGCAACAAAAGACTTAAATTATCATTTAATTGTCATAATAATAATAATAATAATAATAATAATAATAATAATAATAATAATAATAATAATAATAATAATAATAATAATAATAATAATAATAATAATAATAATAATTTTGATTAATTTGTCCTCGAGCTTTATGAAGGAATTTTGTCTATTCACATCAACTTTTTTTCTTTACTTCAACACAACTTTTCAAGGGTTTTAAATCTTCTGTATAATTGTTAATTTATTTTCGATAGTAGCTAATTAACTTTTTAACACATGAGTCTTTCAATTCTTTTAATCCTTTGATTTATCTTCTTCCGTTTTATACCATTTTATTAATAATATGTTTTAAGAACTTTTCAAAATTGACCCTTCGATCCAACTTGCTTTTAGTTTTTAATACGTATTCAATTTTAATACAATGTTCCTTCATTTCTTTTGAAAATATACAATCGTCATTCGAAATTTAAGTTTACTCATTAACATATTCATCAGCTTTAGAAACGTTTCTGTGGTTACTGCTATTCCGAATAGTATCCCATTTAAACAATACTGTTTATTTTAAGTAGTGAATGCCGTCTTCAGTTTTAGTACTTCACCCAGTTCCACTGAGAAGTAAGCATTCCCAAATAAACGTACATGGCCTTCCCTAATATGTCTAATAATTCATTATTATTTGTGGTCGTGAAAATAGAATTGTTTTTCCAGCATCTCATTTATGCATCATGAAAATGGCGTCATAATTTAATAACAATTTTGTTACATTTTTAACCTCGTGTTGATTAAATTATTTTTCCTCTTTTACACGTTGTATTACTGCTAGCTACGTCAACAACATTATTTTAACAATATTTAAACATACTTTGAAATAGCAATTACTATTTAACCTTTTCATGATGTATTTTTTTCTTTCGGGCATATTAAATCACCAAATATTACTTAACGTGCTCGAGAAAAGTGAACAAATGTGAAGGCGTGGATGCTGTCAATATACAGACGCATTAGAAAACAAAATAGTGCGCATTATTCAATTCAATTTAATTCAATTTTGATATAAAATTTAGTGGTACATGTGTACCATGATTTGCTAAAATGTTAAACTAAATATTTATTCTGTTTCAAGAAATTTTTCTAAATTATATCTGCAAATTACATTTTAGTCTTGTAGAAATTCAATGAATTATTCTTATTATTTGTCAAACAAAAGCAAAATATGAATAATCATTATTTAATGAGAAAAATTTGTAAGTCACAGTATTCTGCAGTTCTGTAGGTAGTGTTGCTTAGATATATTTAGAGTAACTAATAGTAACTAATAATAATTAGTCACACTTAGCAACAGTGTGTGCGTGTGTGTATTGATTTTAAATTAAGTATAAATAGTCAGTTGTTGGGTAGAAAATCATTCTTATTTTATTTCAAAAGTTCTTACGCCGTTATAAAGAAAAATGGTTAGTTTCTGTTATTTCGTTTGAAATTATTGATTATATTATGGTAATTTAGAGAGAATGTATTTCTGTTCACGTTGGTCAAGCTGGTGTTCAAATGGGTAATGCCTGTTGGGAGTTGTACTGTTTGGAACATGGTATCCAACCAGACGGACAAATGCCCAGCGACAAAACCATTGGAGGAGGAGATGATTCATTCAACACTTTCTTCAGTGAAACTGGAGCTGGTAAACACGTACCAAGAGCTGTATTTGTCGATCTTGAACCTACTGTTGTCGGTAAGATTATTATGACTATTTAGTTGTAGATTTATATTATGTGTTTTCAGATGAAGTTCGAACTGGTACTTACCGACAATTATTCCATCCTGAACAATTGATAACTGGTAAAGAAGATGCCGCCAACAATTACGCAAGAGGTCATTATACAATTGGAAAAGAAATTGTCGACCTTGTTCTTGATCGTATCCGAAAACTCGCTGATCAATGCACAGGTTTACAAGGATTCTTGATTTTCCACTCATTCGGTGGAGGAACTGGATCTGGATTCACTTCATTGTTGATGGAGAGATTGAGTGTTGATTACGGTAAAAAATCAAAACTCGAATTCGCTGTCTATCCAGCTCCACAAATCGCTACTGCCGTTGTTGAACCATACAACTCAATCCTTACAACACACACAACTTTGGAACATTCCGACTGTGCTTTCATGGTTGACAATGAAGCAATCTACGATATTTGTCGTAGAAATTTAGACATCGAACGACCAACATACACAAACTTGAACAGATTGATTGGTCAAATTGTCAGTTCAATTACTGCTTCTTTGAGATTCGATGGTGCATTGAATGTAGATTTAACTGAATTCCAAACCAATCTTGTGCCATATCCTCGAATCCATTTCCCGTTGGCAACATATGCTCCAGTAATCTCTGCTGAGAAAGCATATCACGAACAATTGAGCGTAGCTGAAATAACAAATGCTTGTTTTGAACCAGCTAATCAAATGGTGAAATGTGATCCTCGTCACGGAAAATACATGGCGTGCTGTATGTTATACAGAGGTGATGTTGTACCGAAAGATGTGAATGCTGCGATTGCAACAATCAAGACAAAAAGAACAATCCAATTCGTAGATTGGTGTCCAACTGGATTTCAAGGTCGGTATCAATTATCAACCACCAACTGTTGTGCCAGGAGGAGATTTGGCTAAAGTACAAAGAGCAGTTTGCATGTTGAGTAATACAACTGCCATTGCTGAAGCTTGGGCTAGATTGGATCACAAATTCGATCTTATGTATGCCAAGAGAGCATTCGTTCATTGGTATGTCGGAGAAGGTATGGAAGAAGGAGAATTTTCTGAAGCTCGAGAAGATTTAGCTGCTCTTGAGAAAGATTACGAAGAAGTTGGAATCGATAGCGTTGCTGAGGAAGGTGAAGGCGAAGGAGAAGAATATTAGAAAATTTGTTTAATTCCGAAATAAGGACTAAATCCAATTTTAATTAAATAAATGTTTCTTAAAGTTTATTTCTAAATAAATTTTTCAAATTATCAATTACAATATTATCGAATTATAAAGTATTTTTTGTGTACCGCTTTTATTCAAATTATAATAAATCAGTGTAAAGGGATTCATGATCGTGCCGGAATAAATTTTTGTTACGTAATCTTACAAATATGATGAGTTTTGTTGAGATAAAACTTAAACCTAAAAGTCAAAAGCATCGTCATTAGTAAGTTCATCAAAAGATCTTTTAGATTTAAAGAAAAGACCTAAATTATGTTACTCAATGTAATGAAGTTTGTGATGAAAATAATCGTGACATTAAATTCCAAACAAATTATCAGTATGTATCAACAATTTATTCGAAGAAGCTTATTTTAACTGTCATATTTGAATAATAAATCACGTGCGAAAATCTATAGAAAATACAACAGTGAAAGAATATTAGATGATTCAGTTTTAGACTCAACCAAGAACTTTGAAGTACGATATAATGACCATTGTACAACTCTAAGATTAAAGTTCACGAAGTTGGGACAATGATGCAAATATTTATTGCAAAATAAACGGCTTTAGGTCTAAAATCTTATAAAGGATGAGTTATGTATAACTGCTCTGCTGTCGTATTACACAACGTCGCAAATTATAAAAACAGCCTATAATATAAAATAATAATCAATAACTTATATTATAAAATACGCACAAACTTATTAGAAATCCATTAGTAGTTACACCTGCCAATTTATTTTAGGATTCAAGAAAGGGTAGAAAAAATTAATTAAACATAAACATGGAGCTTGCAATTTCTAAAATGAAACAAGTATGCGATAAAATACAACCTAAAAAGATAAGTCCATTTTTAAAAAATCTTTGATAAAAGAGGTATTTATGCGAAATCTTGATAATATTTATTTAATTACTTAATAAATTCAAAAATTTAAAATAACTTATATTTTTTTGAAAAAATTCATTTAAAAAATCTGACAATAATTTAGAAAGTGAATATTTCCAAGATATGATGAAAAATCTGAAGAATAATTTGTTACCAGTAATTACTCTTTTTTTATGTAAATACTCACAACCCACTCAATAAAGTTTTAACAATTTGCAACGCGGTGTCCTCAACTTTTCACTGTGCTTAGTGGTCGCTACACCAAACTACACTGAAATATATTTTATGTATAATTTAGGAAAAAATCAATAACATTACATATAATATAGAAACATACCTGCTCACTATGATGTGGTTCTTAGCAAGAGCAAAGAGAAAATAATCTTTTGAAAATGTAGAAAATATTATTATAAAATGACTGAAATCGAGTGATTTGTGAAAATAAAATAATAAAACAAATAATCTGGTGGCCATACATAGTATATTTATCTAGTGCGCTTACGTGGTGTTGAGCCGAGACCATGAAAAAGACCTAAAAGGATACTCAAAAAAATTCAAAATAAATAAAAATTAGTAGCTTTAAAAAATAGAAATAAAATTTTTTGGAAAATTTAAAGTGTAAAAATTTCGGAACTAAAAATGCTCAATAAAATGTTCTAGAAATGAACAAGTTTTTAACAAACTAAATAAAATGAAGAGAAAATTAGAGAAAATTCCTTTTATAAACAAAGGAAATTTCTGGAAATTTTACTTTTTTACTAGTATTAGTTTTTTATCAATACCACATTTTTACTACTACTAACATTTGTTCCTGTGCAACCAGAATTTTGCTGCGTATTTTATAACGGTTGTTTTATTTTTTAACTATTTGGGCAAACGTTGAAGTAATTAATTATTTTAATTTCTTTTTAAATCCTATATATTAACTTCACAGGCGTTGAATGAATGAGGCACACAAATTTTGCGAGGGCTTATTTACTCACTTCCAGTCATCCGATCGAGCTAAAACTTGGTTAATATATTCTCGATGCCAATGCGTTTTATTTAGTTTTGATATCACACTCACACTGTCAGCCACAACGAAGTCATTTGATAAATCAAAAGTCATTATATAATCTTTTTTAGACCAAAATTTGTTTTTCTCTTTTATTTGATGTAATCCTTTCCTCTGATTTAGACATAATTCCCTTTTTAATTCTCTCACATTTGAGCATTCTATTAAAAGTTTCTTCTTCAGATTTTCCTTTATCCATTCTCGTTCAAAGATCTTATTCACCATCTTGTCTATTATCTCGAAGTACCTTTCGGGTTCTTTGTCTGTCTGCTTGTATGCAAGGGCTGCTTTGATATCTTGCAATACTGTTGTTTCCGTTTTAAATGCTGTCGTCATTCTCTCTTTGTAGCATTTGATTTTTGAGTCTATGCTTTTATATTTCATTCTGAGGTCATAATCTAACAGGGACGTTACTCTTATTTCCTGCTTGACACCAGTGAAATTCGCGAACTGAAAAAAATATCTCACACACACAAACTAACAAACATGTGCTCAGAGAGCTAAACATTGAAATTTTAACGACTTTTTGAATTTTGAAAAAAAATTATACGAATTTGAAAATGATTTGAAACCGCGAGATTTCGCATATAAAGGATTTATATAAAAATCTGTGTTTTTATGTGTTGATCTTTATTCATTTATGTCATTGTTAATATTTGATGAACTTGTATAAATATTGTAATTTAATTAAATCTATTCTGTCAAAAAATATAGTTTTTAATTTGATTTTTACTAGAAATTGAAATTTATAGACACAACTACCCTGGAAGCACTCGACTCTAAAATGTATTCCAATAGATCCATCATCTGCCAATAGGTGTATTTTTTTGAAATTTTCATTGATATACTTCCAGGAAGTATTTTATTTGATGCATCAAAAAATTAGTAATAGCGAAATGTTAGAGCAGATACCAAGAGACGCGAGTAGGGTTTCGCTTAGTTCCGTCTCGGACGTGTTTAGGCTACATCAAGTTTAGCATTTTTGTAAAATAGTAACTTGGCTTAAGTGACACAAACATGTAACAGATTTGGATGACAGTGAATTCTTTGAGTCCCGCTACTTTATGTTGAAAAGGTCAAAATCAACGAATAAATGTAATTATATATGGTAGTGGAACGCTAGTCATAAGGATAAATTATTTTTGACCAATTCTCTTATAAAGATAATGCCAAACAGCGAACAATTCAAGAAAAGAGCAAGCAAAATATTGCAATATATACATATACTGTGATAGGCATTTAATTTCAATTACAACATTTCTTGATTGCAACAACTACATTGACGATTTATCATCATTATTTCATCGTTAATAATAATAAAATAGCAAAACAATTTTTCCTATCCATCATTTTCATTCCTTTTATACTTTCATATGTATTGAAGTCATAATTAACGATTTGAAACCACTATATCCATGTTCACCTAATTAGTATAGGTAATCCTCTTTTACTACTGTTTTAATTATTATTAGCACAACAGTCACTATAATCATTATTTTAAAATTCAAATAAATAAATAGGTAATCCAATTCTGTGGGGATGATTAAATGAAATATTTCGGCTTAAAAATATATCCTGTTAACTTCAATATGAAATTTAAATAATTTTTTCTTTTCTAATTGAATTTTTCAATAATAAAATCTAACTAAATTTATACAATTTTTACAAATTTTAAATGCGATAAAAATGATTTATTATAGCTGTCAAAATTTATTTTTGATTATCCAATTTCAAAGATCAATTTAAAAAAACCTTTTAATAAATTAAATTTTGCATTTTAACCTTTACGTTTTAACTCGTTTCTTCAATATTTGTTCATTTTATTAATTAATTCTATGTCACCAGTACCGGATTTACCGAACGGCACCAATAAAAAAAGTTATTCCATAAATTATTTACCAACAGTCTTAAGATATAATAGACAATAAATAAAGATATGCAACTCCTTAAATCAGGGATGTACAAAGTGCGGCCCGCGGGCCACATGCGACCCTTTTGAATAATTTGTGCGGCCCTCGTGTATATTTAGTTAATATATTTATTTAAATATTTATATAAAAAATTTTCAGAAATTGCAGCACTAAAAAATACATTTTCAGTTTTCACTAAAAAATTAGAAATGGCAGCACTTTTTTATTACACTAAAAATTATTCTGCTGGGTGATTTCAAAATAATCGATTCTTTCTTTATGTCAAAAACAACGATATTCATATATTTTCCTGCTGGGCGATTTTTCAAGTTAATTGCTGTTAACAGTATTAATCTTTATATGTTTCATATATGTTTTATATATATTTTCCATCAATGAATAAATGTGAATAAATGCAAATTAATGCAAATAAAATAAAATTTAAAAACAGAATCACTGATTTTTAAAGTAAATTAAATATTTTTTGATTTCAAGTCGAAGCAACGTAACCGCCTTTCAAATTATAATTTACATTCAATTCTACGTTTGGCAACAACAAACTTGACACCAAATATTTTAAAAATTGTTAATAAAAAACAATGTCATATTGCTCCAAAAAAAAAAATTAAATTAATTATTTCAACTAAATTAAAATGCATTTTTTGTATATAGAAACCGGGTTATAATTTAAAATTTTACAGATTAGGTGTTTTTTTCTAAATGTGGCCCTCGTAGAATGTATTATTAGAAAATGTGGCACCCATACTGAAAAGTCTGTGCATCCCTGCCTTAAATAGTAGTGTACATTGTGTAATCACTAAAAATTCTATTGGGTGACGCAATCTACACTAAACTGATTGTCATGTGGTTTTTGGTTTAAACCCCCTCCCATTGGATTTTTCATGTACAAATATTTGTCGACGTCAAGTGCCTAAAAGATCATCCACCTTAATATAAAAAAACAAGACTTTTTTCCTTTATTTTATTTACTGTGACATCTGTCTGTACTCAGTAGTCTGTACTCTCAGTACATTGTGATTATTGATGATAGACCATAATATTAATAAATTTTTCTCAACTCAACCCCACTCCTCCTTCATAAATTCCTGGGTACGCCACTGGTTTTTAATGCGATATCATAACTTCTATAAAATCTAAAAAAATTTAATTCTTTTAATTGATGGAATTTCTGTTATAACATTTCATCGACCCAAAATTTAGGTCTATGTTATTCACATTTTATATAATGACACTCAGGCCCGACGCTAGAGTATTTGGCGCCCTAGGCAAACTAAAAAAATGGCGCCTCTAGTTTAGAAACAAACCCAATAATTAAAGAAGTAAATGAAAATAAAATAACTATACTTCATTTATTTATTACACAAAAATATATATAAAAACAAAAACCATTTAAAATTTAATTTTTCGTGCTTTTAGTTTAGCGAAATCTTCAAGCAGCAACTTCGTATCTATATCACGCGCCATTTCGTGTTCAATCGACAATATTGCTAATCCCACAAGCCGTTCTTGTGACATTGTAGATCTTATATATGTTTGATCTGTTTAAGCTTCGAAAAGCTTCGTTCACCGCTTGCCACAGAAACTGGTAGGGTTAATAAAATTCGCAAAGCAACAAATATATTTGGAACGCTGTCCACTATATTATTTTTACAATATAATTAAGTACATCTTCCGGCAATAAGTTTTTTGGAATATGTCTAGCTATAAATATCAATTCGTTCAATAAATCTGTACCATCAATATCTTTAGAATCATCGTGCCGTAAAAAATTTTCCAGTTTAAGACAATCCTCTAATATTTTCTTTGACGAAATATATTGCAAATTATGTATGTTGTATAGAAATCCAAATGTTGAATTTATCGTTGACATTTGGGTGAATCTTTGCTCAACAGATTTTAAAGCTCTATCCAAAACTGCGAAGTAAAAGCTGATCTTAAATTTTTCTTTTGGGTTCTGAATGGGCTCATCGTTGGCTTCATATTCGAACTGTTTTTTTTGTTTTCTGATACGCTGAGTTTGTTTAAAGATTGGGGAAATTTCTGATTCTTCAGCAAGTTCTCGCGCATCTACCAATATTCTTTCAAACCTTCATCATTTCGGGAGTTGAATAGAAATTTTTTGGTATCTTCTAGTAGCTTCATAGCATCTTGAATATTAATTTTCTCAGATTGAAGTTGTTTGCTTGTAATATTTATGTTGAAAAGAATATCATACCAGATAATAACAGAAACTACAAACTCGAAATTCGAAATAGCTTTAGCAAGGCCCTGTGCTTCTATACGTGAAGTATTACCAGAAACTCCTGTTTGAGAAGTATCTTGAAAAATATCAATAAGTGCAGCAATAACTTTACTTAGCTGATAGCGTAGAGGTTTAAGGGCATCGATTCGGCTCTCCCATCTTGTATCGCTCAATGGCTTCACTGTCAAGTTTGAAGCATGACGTTTTAAAACTTCCCATCGACGTGTTGAAGCGGCAAAATAGACATATATTCGTTGCACTAACATAAAAAATGATGTAGCATCTAAACAACAGCTTACAGCGTCATTAACAACCAGATTCAAAGAATGCGCAGAACAAGGAACAAATAGTGCTCGTGGATTTAGATTCAGAATTCGCCGTTGCACGCCATTTTCTTTGCCTTTCATATTGCTACCATTATCGTATCCTTGGCCACGCAAGTTCTCAATAGGTAATGACATATCTGCTAACATCTGAACGATTTCATCGGTCATACCAGCACCAGTTGTATCTGTTAGTTTCACAAATCCCAAAAAATGTTCTCTTATGCATATGGGATCTAAATCACAATTTTCTGTATTTGTATGGACAAAACGAATAATCAACGTCATTTGTTCAGTATGGCTAACGTCTGGTGTGCAATCCAGGATTATTGAAAAATATTTAGCCATGGAAATCGATTTTAAAATTTTTGTTTTAATACTCTTAGATAAAAGTTGTATTAACTCATTCTGAATATCTTTTCCCAAATAATGAACTTGTGTTTCATTGTTCTTTATTCTGCGAAGATGCTCACCCATAATTGGATCAAAAGAGGCCAAATATTCTACAAAGCTAAGGAAGTTTCCATTTCCAGGAGAATACAATTTTTCATTGCTTCCGCGAAATGCAATATTTTGCGTAGCAAGCACTTTAACTAGACCTATAAGACGCTCTAAGACTTGTTGCCAGTGTCTCTCTTCTTGTTTTATGAGACGCAAATTATCCTGGTCAATAGTTTTATTCTTTTTTAAACGCAATTCTAGCTCCTTCCAAGTTTGAAAATTAATTAAATGATCCTTATTTTTCTCATGTCTTTCTAAAATTACAGACATATTTTTCCAATCGCTTGATCCTTTATCGGAGAGATGTATTACACGCTGGTTATTATTAAAAATTTTGCAACAAAAGCAGAATGCCGAATTAGTTGTTTTGGAATACTGTAGCCAATGACGCCGCATTTCTTCTCCATTTGCAAGTCTCCTTCTATAAAAATTCATTGAAAATTTTCTATGGCTCTCATTTTGAGGAAAATCAAATTCTTCAATTTGTTCTGGTCCGTGTTCAACCAAAATTTGCCTCAAACGGCCAGAACGTAAGTCATGTGAATTTAACCAAGTTGCCGGATCACTATAATCAAGACTCGAATTTACGCTTTCTAATATTTCCAAAGTTTCATTAATTAAAATTTCTTCAGTGTCTTCTATAGTTTCTAATACAATTTCTTCTATAGGTTCTTCAACAGTTTCTTCAATTGTTTCAACTTCAGTTTCTTCTATAGTTTCTTCCACATTCGTATGTGGAAACTCAGTCAAAATAGGCACCTCTGCATTTCTAGTTGTAGAGTTCCTATCCATTTGCTCTTCCAAATTGCAGTCTACTTGTTTTCTCGGAGTCATTTCATTTCGATTTTTATCTTGTGATTGTTGACGACAAATATATTTCAGAAAAGCACCTTCTTGCTTTTTTTCTTCATTTTTCTTTTCAGCTTTACGTTTTCTATTTTGTGCGCCAGATAATTTTTTTCTATCTGCCATTATGCTACCTCAAGTAAAAATTAATAGAATATAATAGATTTAATAATAGGTGTAGAAAAATCCAATATAAATTAAATTACTGTGTTGTATATATGTAAAAATTATACTGGAAGTACGACCGAAATTATATATACTTTAAATAAAAAAAATTTGAGCCCTGCACTAATTAAATTTTATTTTTTTTTTCACTTTCTGTTTATTTATTTTTTAACTTTTTTAACATTTACTTTAGTCTTTTAAAACTTTACTGCATGTGACTTTATTCTTTTAAAATAAAACTAAAAATTATTGCGTAATTTAAAAAAATTTCAGAGCATGCTATATGCTAAATTTTTTTAAAACCGCTTTTCAGTTAACTTTTTTGAACTTGCAAAATATTTTTTTAAATCGATTTTCCGTTGTATTTTTTTAAATTTTAAAAGAAATAAGTAATCGGTATCGGACTAAAACAACGATGGAATTACATGTTTTACGTACATACATATATATATATATATATACAAATTCATACATATGTATATATCAATATAAAGATAGAAAGTTTATAAAATATTTAATTTACTTGATAAAAAAAGCAGAACTATTTGGCGCCCGCTTGTAAATCGGCGCCCTAGGCTGCTGCCGACGTCGCCTATGCCTAAAACCGGGCCTGATGACACTTAAAACCAAATTATTCACTATTATTCTTATACACAGTCACAGTGGATTTGACTTCAGCACAAACAAATATTTAAAATACCAGCTAAAAACTCCCATAGAAATATTAAAAATTTTAAACACGATGAGGAGCTTTTTTGCCATGGACATAATCCGGCCCTATGTGCAACTCTAACAATATGATGGTGGCCAGAAATTGATTCCAGTGAAAAAGCCCACAAACAACCAAAGATTGCACATTAGAAATCAAGACATAATTGGCTAATAAAGGAAGTCAACCAGAGTAATACTGAAAAATGACTTATTGATAACTGAAAAGAAAAATAATTTCCCTAATTCTGTAAAAAATAACACTATTTTCATTTGGTATTCAGATATACAATAGAGTGCAAAAATATATCATCAAACTCCTTTCACATTTCACAAATATATCACAATTTAGCATTACAAATAAACAAAAACAAGATTAATTTAATAAAATTTATTTTCTAAAATTGGTAAAGTTTCAATATTCGTCTTCTCCTTCACCGTCATCAGCAACGCTATCCATTCCAACTTCTTCGTAATCTTTCTCAAGAGCAGCTAAATCTTCTCGAGCTTCAGAAAATTCTCCTTCTTCCATACCTTCTCCGACATACCAATGAACGAATGCTCTCTTGGCATACATAAGATCGAATTTGTGATCCAATCGAGCCCAAGCTTCAGCAATGGCAGTTGTATTACTCAACATGCAAACTGCTCTTTGTACTTTAGCCAAATCTCCTCCTGGCACAACAGTTGGTGGTTGATAATTGATACCGACCTTGAATCCAGTTGGACACCAATCTACGAATTGGATTGTTCTTTTTGTCTTGATTGTTGCAATCGCAGCATTCACATCTTTCGGTACAACATCAC
>CAUHTR010007003.1:0-12591 GCA_959609185.1 Schmidtea polychroa | reverse complement strand
AAGATAATTCCAAATCCATCATCAAATGTAACCCAAATGTAACCCAAATAACCCTAAACAATGCCTACCCCCCAGGATGCAGTAAGCAGCTCGATTCAATTGTCTGGTACACAATTTTCGGGATTTATATCAGCTTGATTTCCATACTATTTCTAACATTTCTGACAATGGGATTATTAGTGATCCTAGAATATTGTTCAAAAGAAACTTATGAAAACAATGAGAAAACTGGTGACATCGATATTGAGAACAAATCCGACAATCCAGATGAGATCGAGGAAGAAGAAGAAACGAAAGAAGGCGATCTTGAAAACGAATATGTTGAAGAGAGTGAAAATGAAAAAGACGAAAATGACAATGCAAATGAAAACAATCACACAAAAGAATGACTGTAAAATCAATACCAATTTTCCTCCAATTATAAATTAATTTACTAAAATATTAACTATTAATTTATTTTCTTTGACAGTATTTATATTATAAATTTGAATAATTCCACAAACGGTTTCCATGACATTTCCGAATCATTGATTAGGAAAAACAAATTATTTCATTGATTATTTATTTGGAAATCGATTGAAATTCTTGCTTCGGTTTCGTTTAATCCGATTAAATCTTCATGAACAAATTCTCGATAGAGAGGGTTAATTATGATTGTCTGATTCCACAATTGCGGCTGCGCTCCCTCTTCTGATTGGTCATTGAAACTTTTTCTATAGTTGACCAACTTTGGCAACTTTGATCCCATGATCGAAAATGTTGGTTATTTGAATTTTTCAGCGCTAACTCGACTTACTTATTCAACAGTAGTCAGATTATTGGATCAAAAGTCAATTGAAAATCTTAGAGATTTGAAAATTATTTTATCTAATCTTTTGATGATAAAATATTATATTAATTAATATTACATTAATAAATTCATTATTGTCAACAAAAAGGTTACTATAAGTGACTTTGATATATAACATAATTCTCGTTAGTCTTCTTTTTTAATATAATATACAATAATAATAATTATTATTATTATTATAATAATTGTTCCTGTTGAATAAATCTTCAACTGAAATGTTAATGCATCTGAAATTCATTCAATTCTTAGATTTGTGTTCACTAGATTGAACCTGTCCATTGAGATTCGAATCAATTCGCAGACCGCTTCTGACTCTCTCTCTCAGTGAATTCCGGTTGATTGATTATCTCCGTTCAACGAGTCAATGATTGAATCACTAAGAGTGTTTCATGTCACATTTCATCGATTTTATCTTCTCTGTATTCACTAACGCTTCAGCAATATGCATTGTTATTAAAATTGATTCATCAGAATTCGGAAGAACATTTGGATTCAAATCAGCATTATTCAAAGATTGTACTTTATCCATAATTTTGTATCATACACTAAATTGTATTGGCAAATGCTAAATTTTCAGAAAATAATTTTCGAGATTCAACATTTCACGTTGAGAATAAAAAAATGAATGTAACTTACTTTTTCATACTTTTATTAATTAAAAATTCCAACAAATTTGAAAACACGATATGAAGATAAATAATTCCAGAAATTTCGATAAAATGACAAAAAATCAACAAAGCACTAGAAAGAAGCGCACACACAGACGTGACAACACGAACAAAAAAGAGCACACACACAAGCAATACAGTAGCGGATTTAGCTATAGGCGTGGGGGGGGGGGCGAGTCAACCCCCCAACGCCCCTGTTAAATCCTAATTGGCGCCCCCCCCAAAGAAAATTTTATGAATTTTTTCTCTTTTTACAGTTTTGTCTGTGTACAAAGTTGAACTGGATTTAAGCAACTCCAGCTGTTATGCTGCATCATATTAATAATATTACATAGCTCCAGTGAAGAGCGACTGTTTGAAGTTTTTTTTATAGTGTTTGTACATAAATCTAAGCCATATTAATTCATTTAAAATAAATAATTATATACAATAAATATTTATTTATTAAAAGAAATTGAACACAAAAAGTTCCCGTCTCAATTATTTTTATTGAAAGTTTAATAAAATAAAAACATTATAAATTGTATATTAATAAAGTGAAAATCAATCTTTTCATTTTATTTTTAAATTGTGTTTTGATAATGAAGTTAGGTCTGCACAATTCTTTTCTCTAATTGTTGATTCAACAATTGATATATCCAGAGTTGATCAGATGTCAGTTTCTTTAAGATTAGTGTTAAAATCAGGACAAGTTGTTGAACGATTTATAGGCTTCTACACGTTGGAAAACAGTAATGCTGCAGCATTTTCTGATATATTATTAACGGAGTTACAAAAGTGAAACATTGACATTACACTTTGTAGAGGACAGGCATATGATGGTGCCTCTGTGATGTCTGGGATTAAAAATGCTCTTCAAACTAAGATAAAGACACTTTCACCAAATGCCATCTTTGTTCACTGTTGTTCTCATGCATTGAATTTGGTAACTATTGAAGCAATGTCTCTTAATAGTGTTGTTCAGTTGTTTTTTGGTACAACAGAAAAGTTGTATATTTTCCTTACATCAAGTCTACCACGACTACATATTCTCGAAGAACATCAGAAGTCTCGATATGAATCGACAGTAGATACTCTAAAACGACTTTCTGATACAAGATGGGCAAGCCGAAAGCATGCAGTTGATGCAGTTGTTGGATCATTCTCCGCTATTATATCTACTCTAGAAGATATAAATTTTGGGGAATCAAAAGAACACAAAGGAAGTGTCAGAGCAGAAGCTATGGGACTATCTATTTTTTATAACAAAATATTCTTTTGTTTTTCTGATGCTATTTCTACAAAAGCTGTTAGATAATATCCTTGTGTTATCAAACTATTTGCAACGAAAGACATTGATATTGCGTTTGCAAAACAATTGATTTATGTTGCCAGAAATAAGTTTGCTGATATGAGAAGTGATAAAGCTTTTGAAAGTCTAAAAGTTGCTGTAAAATCATTTATTATCAAAAATTTTTCCTTACTAGATGTTGAAACAGAATTTAAAGAAAAGCGAATTGCAAAAAGGAAACGCATGGCAGGTGAACTTAACAGAGATGAAAGGTTTGATGATTCAACTACACGCTTCAAATGAGAAACGTATTTCACTGTCTTGGATACACTTGTAACACAACTAGATGAACGTTTTAATGATTTTCATAACACTGTTTCTTTATTCTCCTGTCTTGATCCATCACAAATATCAGAGGAAAATAAAGAAACTTTTCAAAATTTATGGTACATTTACAAAAATGATATTAATATTGAAGAAGCAATCCTAGAATATGATACTTTCAAATACGTGTATGCATCAATACGCCCATTACTATCTTGTGAACTACAACTTAAAGAGGTGCTCCCTTTCTTGGTTGAAAAACAGATGGCACCAGTACTTCCCAATTTGGCAATTCTCTATAAAATATACTTGACTCTTCCTGTTACATCTGCTACTGCTGAAAGAAGTTTCAGTAGACTGAAAATCATCAAAAATTATTTGCGATCAACAATGACAAACGAACGTCTGTCTGGATTAGCATTAATTTCAATAGAACGCGAACTGGCTGAGAACATTGACTTTGAATCGACTATAAATCGTTCTGCTTCAATGAAATCACGCAGGAAGCAATTTAAATAATAAAAAAACTTGTATGTTTGTTACATCAATAAATTTACTGAATATAATGCTTTTTAATAATATTAGTATTCACTCAATACTCGCGAAAATAAGTAGTACCATCTTCATAATTTGTGGCGCCCCCTGAAAATTTTCCTCGCCCCTCCACGCACCAAAATCTAAATCCGCCACTGAAGCAATACACCCAATTCCTAATTATAAAAGTTTCTATAATCTAAAAAATCGATAAAGTTATAGTATAGGAACACACAAACTTATCTGTGTGTAAAGATTTAATGTTTCAAAACTTAAAAGTTTTTATATAGAAATTGAGAAAGTGGCAGAAAAATAAATTTACATACAAACACAGCACACATAATAAAAGATACATGCAAATTTTTAGAGCGTTTTTCTCTTTAAAATTAATTTAATTTAAATTAAAAATTGATTCCAAACAAAATTTAACAAAGAATAATATCATCCCAAATATTAAAATATACAAGTTAAATTATTTAAATACATTTAAAATCACTGTAGACTGAGTACTTTGAATATTAATTATAGGATTAAAAGATTTAATTATCAACGTCTTTCACATTACTTGTTCCCAGTAATTACTCAAACGCTTCGACAAGATTTTTAAATTAGAAATACTTATTTTTTACTGGTACACTTCCTAAAGTTATCACTAATATGGGTTAGTCCATTCTGTCGACAATGCTCAAGAACTTAAGTGCGGAGATAATGGGCAGTCATATTAAGAAGTTAAATAACTTAATGAGATTACATGGTCTTTATAAATTTGACGTTAAGAATACTATATTAAATATGAGCAAAATTGTTTTGTCGAAGCAGGAAGAACAGGTGTTTAAATTTGACCCTAATCACGGCATAAAAACAGAATTGATAAAACTAAATTATTCGGAAAAAGTGAAAGATTGTATTATATGATGTGTGTGTCTATTAAGAATATAGATAATAATTATGTAAAAAACTTGTTGAATGTTTGTACTACTGATTATGTTAATAAAAATAAAAAACAGAATATTAAGGACTTCATGGTACTGAACAATTTATCTAAAAAAGATATCAATGTTTGTAAATATGATATATGCAACGGTTTAGTTATTTTAGACCATGACGTCTACATTAACAAATTAAATAATGTTTTATTATCTCGGCAGTTTATGAAAGTGGAGATAACCCGTATTAATGGGAAGTTACCAACAATGAAGGATGACATGGTTTTGTTAAAAGAATTAAAAAATAAGAATTAAGAAAGATAAGAAATATATGGGCGTTGACTTGGGTAGGTCTATTCAATCGAAAGGCTCCCAACCAGTAAAGCTTTATGAACTTAATCAAGTTAAATAACTTAATGAGATTATATGGTCTTTATAAATTTGACGTTAAGAATACTATATTAAATATGAGCAAAATTGTTTTGTCGAAGCAGGAAGAACAGACTACTTAAACTTCATAACGTGGGTATGCCAATGAGACCGGTCTTGTCGATGGTAGGAACTGCTCAATACTAAATTGCAAAGTTTTTGGATGGGTTATTAAAACCTTTAATGATTACTGATTTTGAATGTAAGGATGGATTTGAATTTTCAACGTTTATTGCAAAGCTGAATAAAAAAAGTATAGATGAATTTATGGTATCATTCGACGTGTATAGTTTTTTTACGAATGTCCCATTATTAGAAACGATTGATTTATGTTGCAAGATGTGAAAAGAAAATTTTATCGAACATGAGAAAGTTGATGAGATTGCATTTCGTAAATTTCTTGAATTTTCAATGTTGAATGTGAATTTATTGGCCTTTGTACTACTCCCGAGAGCTTTTGCGAATATAAATATAAGTGAAATATGGTGAGAGAATTCGTTTTTTGTGCATGGTCTTTATTATCTACGTTTATCAATTCAGTGAAAAGCATTGATTTCGACAAAGTCATTTTACCACCGGGCTTTACAATTGAAGATCCAATTGGCTCTTCGTTTACTTTTCCAGATAAGTTATTGTCCGTAATAACAGACATGACAAATAAGGAGGCTATCAAAGTACACACAAAAAATCAATATAAAAAACAGTCGAAACTAATTGATAATATTGAGATAGGTGCATTTATTGGGGTGTTGTTGAAAGTTGATCATCTAAAATCGTCAGATGCGAGTATTGACCGATTATGGAGTAAAAATTACTGACCTCCAATTTATCGAGCGATCATGTTCAAAAATAGATATCACAAAATTTGTCGATTTATTAGATTCTATAATAAAAATTCACTAAATGAAATACATGCCAATGATAAACTTGCACATATCAGAGACTTGTGGGAACAAATAAATATTAATTTGGGAAGAATTTTCGACAATTTTTGACTTCACAAAAATCTCACTTTGGTGTCATATGTGCTACGAAATGGATGTGATTGTGAAAGAAGATAAACAGAAACCGGAAATGATAATTGAGTATAACAAAACGAAAGAAGATACTGATCGTATGGACAAAATTCTAAAAACTTAAACATACAAAAGACAAACAGATGGCCAGTAGCATATTTTATGAATATTTTAGAATATTTAAAAAGAACGATAGAAGAAATAAATTTTTCGAAGAAGTTAGTGACAGCATTTGACAGCATCAACACTTACGTAACAAAGACTTGAAAGAATCAATTAGTTTTATAAACTGTTCAATTGGAAAGAAATACGAAAATTCTTCGATACCTTCAACTTCATCAGAAAAGAAACGAACTAAGCAATGCCATTAGGATTGCCAACTCCCACAACCTCGAACCCTGGAGATTATAAAATTGCGAACAGTATAACGCTTAAGAAATAATAAAACAGGTGTTTTTTTCACTTTTTTCGTTTACACTGTGTAAACCAAAAAAGTGAAACAAACCTGACAGTAACGGACTAATAACCTGGGTAAGAAGAAAAACATAAAATCACTCGCCGCGAACAAACAACTTAAATTTCCGGTGACTGTGAGCATAAATAAATCTTGACTATCATTTTTTTAGAGAAATCAAATAAAAGTTAAAACTTCATAAACTGCACTTTTTTCTTGAAAAATTGTAAAATATTGTAAAAAGAGAAAGACGGGAGATTTATATCTCCCGGGTCATAGTAAACCAGGAGACGAAAGCCGATTCCGGGAGACTCCCGGCAAAAACGGGAGAGTTGGCAAGCGTAAATGCCATTTATGTGAGAGAGAAAAAGAATATTCCATTGTTGTATACGTTGCACTCAAAAAACATGTAATAATCATGCTAAAATGATTTGTGATAAATGTTTGAATCAATAAAAAAAGAATTGAAAATAATAGTTTTATTTTGTATTTTTAATTGAATATCAAGCTTATTTTGTTAATTAATTAATTAACACACTTTTATTTACTGAAAATAAATAAAATAAAAGTAAAAAATCTAAGTTTTAATTTAAAATATCCAGTGGCGGAACTTCAAAATTTGGGCCCCCAAGCACAATGTAAAATATTTCCACTTAAATTTTTCGGTTAAAGTTTGATACATAGTTATTCACAGCAGCCGCTATTCAATGATAGTTTTATGTTTGTAGGCAAATATAACTGCGGGAAAAAAGTTTCAGAAAATGATTGTAAATATTTTTTTAGTAATAATTTTGGGCCCCCGCAACGCAGGGTCCTGCATCCACTAGTTACGCCACTGAAAATATCATAATTGATAGTATTATTGCATTTAATTATTGCATATAATTGATGCCGGCCTCTTACGACGCTAGATGTAGGATGACTGACAAAACATTAGTTTGAGGTTAACCGTTAACAATGTATACTTTTAAGAATGTATATCTGGAATATTTAGATTTTTATATGTCCTTTCCATTTTACATTGATATTATACATTTATATAGATGCTAACTGATTTTGATATTTTGTAGAAGTTTAATTTAGATGACAAGTTCGCAGATTCTGCATTTTGATCATTTGGTAAAACTTGTCCATGGTCCAGATTTGATTTGCGATCTTTAACAATGAAAATCTATAGCTGACAAACAAATAGCGAATACTGCATAAAATAACTTTTGCTGCCTTCTAGAGCTGCAAATCGAACTTAAAAAGTTGCTACCTAATCAACTATTATCAGAAAGAAAATTTAAATGATAATTTTTGACTATTATTCTTTAGTGGATCAGATGAAGAAATTCGAGGAAGACGTCACTTGATACAATCCGTAAGTGAGCCAAACGGATCGTTGAGATGCTAGCAGGGTTATATATGTATGTGGGTGTGAGACAAAATCCTGTGAATTCAAAATTATCTCCTCCCTTGATATACTATTCATTTTCAAGACTTTGTGGCAAACCTTTGTAAAATTTGAGGTTGTAATATTAACGATTTACCTAATTTTGCAACTGACATCTAGATCATAGTGAGCCAAGAAATCTGCTTACATTATTGGTCTGCTAACGTTTCCTATTGCAAATATCCATTCGAATAATTGTCGAAAACCTTCAACTTTATGGTGATATCACTGTCACCATAATACTCAATGATGAAGCTGTTGGCACTGATTAGATTTCAATTTTCATTAAATAAAAGATTAGGTTCAAAGATTTTTGATGGCAATATACTCGCATCCGTGCCCGAGTTTAAAAGGAAATCGAAGCTGCTGTGGGCTGGAGTGATCTCAAATTTTCTAGTTACCGAATTCATTGGAATGTTTTCTAGTTTCCCAGTTTCTGATTTTCGATCCAAACGTTTTATGATAATATATTTGTCTGTGGTTGAATGGACGATTTATGTGGCCAGCTGGATTTTATTGCTGCTATTTCGTCTTCTATGTTGTTCATTTCTGGTAGATTGAGAATCGCTTTCTTGGGTTGTGTCGGAAACGATACGAACTGGTAAAATGTGGATTACCTGCCACCCAACATTATGAATTACTCGATCGTATGCATAATTTTAATTTGTGAACTTGGATCAGTGTTGTTTAGTCCTAGTAGATTTGATCGTCTTTGCATAAGAAAGTCTCGTGTAATATGTTGTTTTCCAATTTCACCAATTTCTTTTCTGTTGTATTTATTAAACAAGCTTAAAGACTATGAATCAGTAAATATATCGATGTCAATATGTCTGTGTATGTAGCATAGCATATGTCAGGGGTTTCAAACTCGGTTTATACAGAGGGCCACATTTACTATAATTGCACATCATGTGGGCCGCATAATATATTTTTCTGATACACACACACACATATATATATATATATTTCGTATCCTGTTTTTCTGTACCGCCGGACACTCTTCGTTTACTTTCCTCTGCTTTAAAAACATGATTATAAGTTCAGAAAATAAACAATATAAATAAAAACACGAACACTCTACAATACACGGTATTTGGAGTTCTTCCTTTTAATTTTATTTTTAAGTTTTGTTTTTTTGTACTGATATATCAAGTGGGCCGCAAGTTTGACATATCTGGCATAAATCAACGCCTGAATAACAAAATAAGTTAATTTATTAAAAAATTATATTCATTGCCAATTCAGTTTTTACATCGTTATTAGTAAATCATGCAAAACCTATATGTATAATTTTATGAGTCACACACACTAGTTATGGAAGAGCGTAGTTTACTAGTTTTATTACAATCATTAACATATTTTTATTTTTATTTCACAAATATTATTTGTCATAACAAAAACTTTTAAACTTAAAATATATTTAAAATTTTTTAGACTTTTTTCTTCAAACAATATTAAATTTTCAAATATTGGAAATTGCAAAATTTTGATTTTATAATAAAAATCTAAACCTGAAATTCAGCCAATTAAAAAATTGTATTTGTTATAATACTCCAAATTGTTTTCGTAAAACATAATAATTTTAAATTTCAATATCAAACATAATTAAACAAAGAAACACGCATTTTTATTGAAATTATATCCGATTACTAAAAATCGTCAGTGAACGGCTGGTATTGATTTTAAATGAGAAAGTAATTCTGGCCGAGTATGACTCAGCCAATTTCTCCAAAATCTGTCAACTATTACCATGGTAGGATTACACGAGATCAAGCTGAAGAACTTCTAATGGGTCGCGGTGGTACTGAAAGCTTATTTCTACTTCGAGAAAGTGTCAACAACAATTTCGCTGTATCAATTTGCTTTAATAATCGCGTGCATCACTACAATATCGAGCGCCAAATTGATGGAACTTATCAAATACCAACGGGAAGACGGTTCATTGGTCCTATAGAACTTGTTAAGCACCATTCACAACATTTGGACGGCTTTCTAACTCTAGCCCGCTATCCTCTAGAGCGATATCCCCCTGGATTATCCTACTTCGTTTTACAAGGTGTTACAGCGTCAGATTTAGAAGAAAGATTGCGATTGAAAGCAATTCAAATGGGCCTCAAAGTAAGCAGAAAATTACCCAGTATTTACTTAGTATTTACTATTATGTAATCCCAAATCAATAATTTTATGTTGATTTTAAGTTTTCGTATTTGCAAAACATCAGTATGAATATTAGGAATATTATATCACATTTATGTAATAATTACTAAAATTGTTTTCTTATAAAGTGAATAAATTAAGTGTTTCAAAAGAATATTGATCACTCTGCTAATCGGATTTAGGAAATCAATTGAATTTAAAAAATCAATATAATTAGTAAATTAATATAAATCAATTTTCAACAGGATTGTGGTATATTATTAAATAATATTTGATCATGGTATATTAGTTAATAAGTTTCCTTTAGTGTGTGATCTAAACGAATATCTTATTAAAATCATATAAAAATCAGGTCATTTTGTCCATTAATTCACGTGAGAAATGAAGTAAAAGTTTTGTTTGGCTGGGCAAGCTGATACAGAAACATAATAAAAACAATCTAACCTTGAATTTGTCAACTTCTTAAACCATTGAAGATTCTTGATTACTGTCAGGAATCATTTCGGTAGCACTCTGGTTTGAGGGTAGGACAGGGTAGGACAAAAAATAATTGAAAATTGATAGATTATTTCATATGTAATATTAAAAAAAATAATTAAATCGATTAATTAAAATTTTTTAAACATTTGAAGTGCTACAAAAACATTTAAATCGCATTTTTTTGGAAAGATTATTTTCAGCAAAAACTGATTCGAAAAGATATTCATTATATATTTCATTACAGGTTAATGTTCAAGTCGTCGTGAAATTGTTGAATTTAGATGTTTAAATGCTTTCACCAGCCACAATACTATTTTGCGAAATCACTAAATCATGCATTAGTTTACTTGAAAAATGTGAAAAAAATAAAAAAAACCCTGAGAATCACCCTGTTTAATATTCACTTCGTTTTGTAAACCCGATAACATCGACATGTCTCTATAAACATATATATAAAAAGTTAGGTAATAAACCCTTTTTAAAGCTTGACGAAAACTGTCAATTTTTTTGAATTCTTATGTAATTTTGAGCTTTTTGGTTAAATTATATAAAAATAATAGATTCAATTATTTCTGTCTATAATTTGAAAAATAATAATCCTGGATTGTCAATCTAGAAAAACAATTTTCGGTCTCCGTTTTAAAATCCTGTTCACGGACTTCTATAAACCTACAAACTAATATCATATTAAGATGTTCCCTATTTTGGATAGTGTTATGCAGGAATATAATAAATAAGCACGAATACAAACTCCTAGAACTTTCTTCAGAAATATCCGATTCTCCAAATTAGTAAATTAATTTCATGTAATTTATAAAGTCTAATTATTTTTGACATAAAAATTTATTCAAATAATTTAAAATTTTTTGGAAGAGGTCGCTGAAAATTTTGATCCCAGAAAAGTGGAAATAGACTTTAATGGGTTTGGATAACATTAATTTGGAATAGTTCTACTGAAGATGATATATAATATAACTTACTGGATTTCTGTTAAGGACAAGACATTTCCCCTCAAAAATATTGTCTAGAATGCGTGGGCGTTCCTCTTAGTTCTCAGACAAGTAATATTCATTCCAGTAAAGGAATAAAAATCGATTTCCCACAACGGATAATAATAGAGTTTTGGAATTCTATTTATAAATTAGAATTTCAGTGATATTTTAAATTTCCAATTTTCCATTTGCGTTTTACTAATTCAAATTGTTTTTTTATTTTCAATGTGTTAAATTTAAAATAGGAATAAAAGTCCACGAGATTACTAAAAACAATTTTTTAATTGTCAATAAAAATTTATTGAATAATAAATTATATATTTATCTTCAGTATTGTGACCAATCTATTTTTTTAATCTATATTATAAAGAAATAGCATCAAAGAATTTTGTTTGGAATTGTCAACAAATGACTTTCAAAGCTACTTTTAATAGTAAATTTTCATAACTGATATTCTTAAATTCCTTGGCATTTTCCGATTGTCTTGGTCATAAAGAATTGTAGATATCCCACACATTTCTAACACTGTTTAAGTTAGAATGTTCATGGGGTTCGGTTAAAAATTGTTTTTCCGTTTAAATTTTCAGTTGAAAAACTGAAGTAATTGTAAAAATTTCACACTACAATTAAAAAATACATTCTTTAATAAATTAGGTACATCTTTCATGGTACTTTGTGATCTATGAACTTTTAGCAACTCAAATTATTTTTATTTTGACCCATTGGAAATTATGGCACAGTTTATAATTTTATAATTCATTTAATAAGGACGTTTATTGTTTTGTTGTTTTGTAACTGCTTGGTTGATATATATATATATATTCTATCATATGAACCAATGGACTCTATTTTCACTACAATCAGCTTCATCTTTCGAACTGTATTCGGGTTCGCAGGAACGTAGCTTTTTATACAAAACATCCGTAATAGCTAGACTTATGAAGTGATTATGGCATATCTAGGTTTCGATAGGTATGATTCGACCTTTTTACATAACTGCAGCGCTGTCATGACTAGACTCGATGTCCGTAAATGTGCTAATTTTTGCATGACCAA
>CAUHTR010007002.1:0-12628 GCA_959609185.1 Schmidtea polychroa | reverse complement strand
TAGGATATAGTTATAGATGGGGCCGATGGGAGAACCTAGATTCATTTTTGACGGTTTGAAGTTTTGTTTAAATATATAGAGTATAAAACGGGTCCGTTACCGTTATTTTTATGGATATCATTGAGTTAAGAACAGCGACAGAGTAACTAAGATCGTGTGTAGGTAAATAAGGTCCAGTTTGAGTAGGTTTGTAGAATCTATGAATGTTTAAGATGTCAAATAAGGTAGAATTAGGTATACAGGCAGATCCCTGCTCAAATTTTTATGGGGAGTGTGGAAACAGGGTTTATCAACTTGGGAATAAGGGCAGACCCCTACTCAAACTTTTGAAGAATTAAGTTACATTTCTCACAAGAACCGACGAAAATATGGAACGACATTTATCGACAAATATTATAGAAAACACATAATGATTTACGACAGAAAATTAAGGGCGCATCCCTGCACAAAATTTTGAAAAGAAACAATAGAAAACATCCAGAAATGAGGACCATAGCTGAATAAAATAGAAAAGTAGAAATAGAAAATGATTAATGACGTAAGACCTTCTATCGGCCGTCTAGAACCCGAAGAGAAAATACAATGGGGTGTAGTTTTAGCAATAGAGCTCACCTGCTCATTGTTTTTTTCGCCTTTGTGTACATTACCAACATGGTCGTCGCCATGGGTACACAAATGGTTAAAGTACAATAGTCATGGAGGTGCTTAGGAAAGAGTCGAGTGAATATATATGATTACCCCTAATGGTTTTAAAATTTTTAAATGACACACCCCTAAGCCACCAACAATATATAACTAGTCTTTACAGCTGCAGTGTTGTCTTCAAGTGGTTTATTAAACACATTCTGCTGTTTTTGAAGAATTGACTTCAATTCTGACAACTTTTGTTCGCGAAATTTCCCAACATATTGCTCATAGTCTTTATGTTTTATTTCATATTTTCTTTTAAGATTGAACTCCTTACAAACAGCAATACTGCTCCGACATATAAGACATAATATTTTATTCTTGCACGAGATTAAAAAATATTTTGATTCGCATTTCTGTTGAAAGTTACGATGTTCATCTTCAACTGTTCTTTTCTTTTTCATACTTGTGCTGGGCTCAAGAATACTATTTCTTAGTACACCTAAATTCGAAATATAAAAGTTTCTATAATCTAAAAAAAATCGATAAAATTATACTATAGTACAGTCGTTTCAAACTCAATTTACACCATTACTAAAATTGAATAAATGAAATAGAAATGAAAATAATTCTCATAAATGGTGAGTCATCCAATGATGAACACACCAACGTGTATTATAGAGACTTTTAACTTTCGGAATTAGGTGTATGATATATCTTTCAATAAAATAACAAGAAAACACGATGCTAAAAATAGACTGAGCAGCGAGGCACTACGTAGTGGTAACCCTTGGCGTTTTCACAGATGATGGTGACGATTGACGATCAATGACTGACAGGAGTAGACAGTGACAGGAAGCAAGACCCGTGCAGACTGTATTGTGTTGCCATAATTAAAACCGCTGCACGGTAATCACGCGATTAATGTTGCCATATTTTAAATTATTCGAATGATAAATTATATAAAAATAAAAGTATTATTAATTTGTTAAAAATGCCAAATTCATGTTGTTTTAAAATCTGATTAAATTACCAAATTAATGTTTAAAATTTAAAAAAAATCCGAGTTCCACAGCCACGAATTATTTTTTACCGAGCCATTTTTCGGCGCGCCGCGTGTTTGACAGGCCTGCTTTAAATGTTCCTTTAAATTCTCCTTTGATTCTCTTTTAACTCTCAAACTTTAATTCTCCATTTTACTCTCGTTTTCTTTTGAAATATATTGAAATTTTGAAAAGTAGCATACAATTTCTAAATTTTTTAAGATGAATTCTGTTCCTAAATAAATATTTATAAAAGTCTTACTTTCTATTTATTTAGTAATCACAAGTGATAACGTTAAAGTTTCAAGTCAAATCGGCACCTCAAAATGATTGAGTAAGGAAAAGAACCTGGCTGAAGAGATGAATGCAGAACGAAAACAAGACTAAAAAATTTGAGAACCTCGAATCATATACAATAATAGTTTTTTTCTAATTTTTTATCATCTCTGTAAAAAAATAAAATCTTGTAATATTTATTCGTCATTTTATTCATTTAAGTTTAATGCACTTTTCCATATAATACCAAAATTTAAACAAATATATAGAATTCGTAGTAAAATGTAGAGGAGTAAATTTTTAATAAAGCAAAAATAATTTCATATAATTTTTATCGTAACAATCGAAATAAATAATAGTAAATAATAACAAGTAAATGTAGAGATAAATTGACTTCAAGATGAAAGGTACGAACGATAAATGTGTATTGTTTAATATTATTTTCTAACCATTTAAACAGATATTTCGCTATTATAAATGAATATTACTAATATCACCTGCACTTCAAGTTAATTTAAATAAAAATAATTGCAACATGGATCCAATGGAGAAAATTCGTCAGGACGTGGCGCGTTATACATCGAAGGTGGCTCGTCACGTAGAAAGGATTCATTCACCAATTGCAACAAAAAGGACAAGAGAAAATGGGGCACAAAACCTTATACGACAGTCTGTGAACTAAGAGGCTTGTCAGATTATTACCAGTCCTCGTGATAGGGCTTACCTTTTGCTGACAGCCACACGCTAAATTGCAGTACCAACGTCGCTTGTAACTGGCGTTTAGTCGTCAAATAAAATAGTTATGTGTGGTTATTAGGGAGGCGAACATAGCAAAAATGATGTCTATATAAGTTTCCAGAAGTGAAAGAATTTCCTCATATGTAACTCACTAATATGCATATAAAATAATCATGCTTTTTAAAAATTTCCAATGAAATATTGAAGATTACATTATTCTGGTGTTTAATAAATAATAGAAAACTTATAATTTCAATAAAATTTTTAGTATCATTAATAAAGGGTAATTTTAAAGAAGTCAATTTAGTAATTTTAATATTTTATTTTATTAAATACTTTAAATATTGAACGTTTTTCTGGAATTTTAAAATGTTAAGTCCAAAATTATTTAATTTTCAAAATTTTAAACTTTTAATTAATATTACAAAGACATTTTGTTCAGTAAATCGGTTAAATATCAGTGATCCATTAGATCATTTAAATGAGCACGAAGGCAGATTTTATAAAATTCCAGATTCTGATTTTTCCACTTGCTTTGAACCATTTCTTAAAGTATATTTTCGTTGAATAAATGATATTTCAAAATTACAGAATTTTAGGATGATTTTGTGCGGCTTTTAAAAACAATTGATGACAAATCTATAATAATTCGTAAATCGACATTAGAAGCACTAAATTATATTAAATCTAATGATTTTGACAAACCAATTATACGTTGCCTATTTTATGGAAGAATTGGTTCCGGTAAAACCGTTTCAATGGCTCACATTATGCACTATGCACTCAAAAGAAAAGACTGGCTTATTCTATATTTTCCAAATCCCTCCTATTTTTTAAATTTTAGTCCGGAATTGAATATTAATTCGAACGACGAAACTCTTTATGATACTCCAACATTATCTGGGCTTTGGTTGAACTCATTTCTAAAATTGAATTCAGAATTTTTGAATAAAGTAAACTTTTTTTTATTTATCGATTTTAGTTTCAATAAAATAGTCAAATTTTTATGGTTAAAAATTGTTTGTAGATGTTTTAATTATGAGAAATTAAATTATTAAATAAATTAATGTATTTTGAGGCAGCATAAGGAAGCTCAAAAGGACATCGAAAAACCAAAATAAATATAAACATTTACAATGGTCATATAATAAAAATCTAGATTAAGATCGTCCAGGGAAGGGAACATATAATGGACATTATACATTGGGTAAATGAGATTGATAAGGAAACCCTTATAAACTTTATTTGAAACTAAACATTTTATTTTAAAAAATTTGTTGGATTCTTTATATGAATGAAAAAATATCTTTCATAAAGATTTTCTTTTTTTCGGTTGAAAGGGTGACCAACAAGAGCAGAATGGGACAGTGGGGGTAGTAAAATTGTATTTTTAATATTAATATAATTTATTATTATTAGTTCATTTTTTATTTTTATTAATTTTAATATCATTATTTATTGTAATTAATTTATTATTATTACCATTATTTATAATTAATAATGATCGATAATAATCGATAGTCGAAATGAAAATAAATATAGTTTGTTGTATTTCTTTACTGAATTGCGCAATCCCGGAATCACAGATTATCAACATCCAATTGAATTTAGTACAATCCGAGGACACTAGAAAATATCCAATGGAATCAAAATGAAAATTTACCTGCCGGATCACTGTGGACAGAAATGATAAATTTCGTGATTAGTCGACCAAAATATACATCCGATTGTATCGGAATATTACTGAAAGAAGTATTATAAACAAATTTTATATGGAAAAATCATCATTATTGGAATTTAAGTCGAAAGAGCACGCGAAACTGAAAGAATTTAAAGTATTAGGAGCAATTCGAGGAGTAAATTTTCTCTATCAATTAAGTCGTAAAGGGGAAATTTCTGGTGAATATATTTCCGCACAACGGATTTCTGTATTGAAGCATTGGAGGCAGTTCTTGATAAACGATTGGAATAATGGTTCGTTGATCTGCTCGGTAAATATGGATTCGATTTGCCAACCGAACAAGAAAGAGAGTTATTTTCCAAAGTCTTCAATTTAGTTGAATTTGAATTGATTAATTTTCTGTTGGATTTATTTTTAGGTATTTGTTGGGTGATCAAGGCTTGCGGGAGTTAGACCCGTTTATACCGATACATGTCGGTGAATACAGCAGGTCTGAGGTGGCCAATTATCTGAATTTCCTCAATGAAAACCATTGGCTAACAATACCCGAAGCCAAAGATCCAAATGGAATAGGGAGAAGAGAAATTACATTTCTGGCTGACAATCACCCAGAGGAGTTATTTAATATTACCAGAGAATGGTAAACTCGATGAAAAATAAAATTTCTGTTGCGTTAAATCATTTGCAATTATGTTCATTATTTTACGCTATTTAAAGTATTATTAGCAATTTCAATTGAGCTTGCCCTGGTTGCATGTGCATATTTTTGCGATGCACTTAAACAAAAATCGATAAACTTTGAGTACTAACCCAGCAATTTTATTTTTAATTTCTTCAATACTTTTCAGGAATTTTTATTGGAATTAATGCGTATTTAAAATAATTAACAATAAATTTTGATATTGAAATTTTTTTATATAGTTTTAATGAATCTGACTGCCAAACTCTGGAATTCTATATTTTAATGTAATATTCTCTATTGACGATTTTTGAGCATTTCGGATATCAAACATTATAATAATTAAAGCGTTATCTCAAATGCAAAATATAATTCGGTTTCTCAATAGCTCATTGGAATCTTTGGAATTATATTCAAAATATTTATCAATCATCTCTTCTAATCACTGTTTAAATTGTTAAACATTTTTTAGAGATAATATTCCTTTATGGAACTGTAGAATTTTATAAAACTATAGTCGTGAACATTCTGATTCACTATGAGTTATCGAGTTTTCTAAGATTTCTTTGACTAAGGAAATGACAATATTGATTTTTAGGATCAAATTTTTACTAGTCATAGAAATTCGAAAAAAGTTTACGAAAAATAATGACCTCAAAAAAGAATTCTTTCGTATCATGTTTGGATCATATTCAAAAGCAGTGTGGGACCTCCGCCCCAGATAACAGAAAACCAACCGGACAGCACGATGGCTAGAGGCATGAACACCTGACCGCACACTAGGACACCCGTTGCCTAATATATAGACCGAACAGGAATTTACGGTCTGAATCTTAGCTAAATGTCAAACCCGATCGATTCTTACCGACGGAAAAATGACCAGGAAGGTGGAACATCATCAGCTGGCCGGCATCGAGCATCCCAGCTAGAATGACGAAACAACCAAAATCACCCTGAACCGACTAGCCAACAATATACTACGATCCAACAACGAGAGTGGCTGTGGACAAAGCATGGAACAATGACTTCCGGATCGAGTGAAATGGCTGTGCTGAAGAGAGAGCCGACTTTAAATTCGGACCATCTTGCTCAGACGCAGGCGGCACAGGAAATAAAGCAAGCAATCGCCAGGTTAAGACGGGCCGAGGACAATGTCCCCTACAAGCTGCGCGCCCGCGCAGTTTTCACAGTCCGCACCCCAGCTAAGTATGCTATAGAAATTGGCATGACCCTTGGTTGCAGCGACTTTATCGTAGGCTCGTAGTCTGGTCGGGGAATCACGTAAGGGTACAAGTCATAGCCGGTGTGATTCACCGGTTAACCACTATCAACCGCTGTTGGAAGTACTATTTGGAGGTTGTGGACTCTAGGAGTCCAAGTCAAGGCTCTAAAGTCTCACAAGGTCGTGGACGAGTGATTTAAAATAATAAATAAACGTTCATTGATTTATTATATCGATATTTTAAGAAGTTGCAATTTATTTTTATGTTAAAAATCACATTATCCGTGCCATAATGTCAAAAAGAAAAGCAGGAAGAAGTCAATCATGCTCTTCGAAAAAGAAAACTTGTTCAAGATTCAAGGATGAGTGACTTACTGAAACGGTCGAAACTGCTGTATTGTAATCATCTAACTAACAAGATAAAACTTGGAGATATTTCCACACGCAATGATGCTGGCGCTGTTATTTGCACTATTTACTCAAACACAAATGCTGCAGAAGATTTCAGCTCGGGAAAGAAATGGGAAGAAGGGAAACTTGATTACTTAAAGCGTCATCTCAATCAAAAAGTACACACCGAATCAGTTCCAAAGTTGCGGAATCAGAAGAGTGGTTGTATTTTGCGAATGATACAGGAGAATACAATAGACCGTAGCGTTCTATTAGAGATGGAGGAGCGAAAGCGTTCAATTTCAGATTTGGTAAAAGTACTGATTGATAAAGTTATACTTGCTATTAAACCGAATGCATCTATGCTTTCGGTACCGTGAGCATATTGCCAAATATGTTGAAATTTTGCACAGCAAAAACAATGCATTTGAATTTGTTGAGTGTATAAGCTTTGTTTTTAAAACTCAGCTTATGACTGAATTGCAAAATCTTCATTCCATAAGTTGATAATAGATGAAAGTACCGATATTTCAGTTCAGAAAATGCTGATAGTTTATTTCAAGTATCAACATGAAACAGAAATTGTTTGCAGAACAATATTCGGCGGTATTGTGATGTTGCCCTCATGTGATAGCATCTCTATTGTGACGGCAATAAAACAATTATATTGTGAGAATGATCTTGATTTGCAGAAGATGGTAATGTTAACATCAGATGGCGCATCTGTCATGCTAGGAAAAAATAATGGAGTGGCAGCAAGTCTGAGACGTGAAATACATAATTTGTCTGAGCAACATTGGGTTGCTAATCGAGAAGACTTTGCTATTCTATTGATGATTCTTGGTAACAAGTTTCATTAATGCAGGATATTGAAACCTTACTTAGAACAGTTTATACAATGTTCAGCAGGTCATCAGTTAAAAATGAGAAGTTTTGTGAATTGACCAATGCCGCAGAAAGTAATGCCATGGCATTTCATCCTTTGTATGAGGTGAGATGGTTATCTAGGTATTTAACAGTTTCCGCATTTGTGCGAAACTACAACATTTTGATTGACTATTACACTTAATGATCCAATCAGTAAGTACTGTTTGAAGAGACTTCTTAATCCACAGTTTCGACTGGCTTTGACAGTACTGAATGATATCTTGGGAGAACTGGCATCAATATGCAAATACCCTTAATAAAGTATTTTGACAGCTATTAAAAGATTTCAGTTTGTAAAGGCCAAAATATGTAAAAAAAGATCGCAATATCTTGAAGAAACAGTTTACCTTGAGAACAGATTTCCAGATGATGAATTGATGGATTGGCAAGCATTTGACCATCGCATCATAGCAAAAAGGCCAAGTTTCGAAATTGGCAAAGACAGTTTGAACAAACTTATAAGAAGGCTTTCGGGTGTTATACCTAACTGTCAAGAGAGTGTCATCTCAAAGATCAATGGTCAATATGATGACTTTAAATTCTTGATTGCGGAAAAAATGAAGACTGGAACAATTCAAACTTTCACCGACGCCATAACCTGTACCATGAAGAATGAAGACATAAAAGAGCTCTCGATTCTGCTGGACATTTGTAGCACATTTCAAGTATCAAATGCAGACTGCGAACGCGGTTTTAACCTTATGAACTTCATTAAAACAAAATCTAGAAACTGGCTAGAAGTAATTCATTTGGATAATTTGATGCGCATAAAGTTCTATATGTCATCAGGAAACTCTATTGATCTAAATACGGTTTACAAGCATTTGACCATCCATAAAAACAGACGTGGAAAGTGAAAATCAGGCAATAAATGAATGGTCTAAATTTCGAACTACATATATTTTATTTGAAGGTTTTTGTAGAATAAATTATGTTTAGCACTTTACCAACATCATTTACTTAAAATTATTTGAACTATATTTTAATTTACATAAGGAATAATGTCAGTCTCTGTGTAAAATGTTTTTTTATTATATTGAAGGCTGGCGTGTAAAAAGCTGTTAACACATGTAAATATGATTTTCACAAATGTTGCACACTAAAATGTTGCATCATGCTTTTTTGCACTGGTGGGTTACAGATGATCAAATATTTTGCTCTTTAGTGCTGTTACCAGCGTAACCCAAGATACAACATTGTTTACCGCTTGATACCCGTTGAGCGATCAACGTTGGTACTGTATCAAGAGGGTGAGTGCTCGCAAAAAGTGAGCGCACTACTTGCACTGTAATTGTCGAACACTCCTATGGGTTCACGGACTACCGTTAGAAGGTTTATGTCCGCTTTACATGGTCCCTGTCGTCGGATAGTGCTCCCGATAACCTGTTAACGTGTCTTGTATTCTTCTACAGTGTCAGCTCACCCCACCATTCGTATAAATCATCATTATTCATGGGTCAATCTGTCCTACCTTCCCTGAAGATGGGCCAACTTTTCCGTCTTCGTTGGATCTCCTTGCGTCTGACATCTAAATGAGATTCGTTACCTAAAGTTGTCCATTGCCCTACTTAATTATGGTTTAAATGCTCATCGCGTTTGGTCCACTCTGTCAACCTATCCCGACAAGCTACCTAGACCGCCTTATCACACCATTCCACGAAAATTTGCAACTAGTCTAAATTTTAATCTTATATTAATTTAGCCTAAAACTAATATTCCATCGGAAAAATTAAAATTTTATAATAAATTAAAGTAATAAATCTTTAACCCAAATTAATAAATTAAGTTAGTGCAAAATTAAAATTTTATAATAAATTAAAGTAATAAATCTTTAACTTAAATTAATGAATTAAGTTATATAATTAAATATTCGTTTTAAATGATGACGTGGTAGTCATTTACTTATCACCTCAAAGCGGTGAATTTAAATTTTTATATTTATTCAGGATTTAAATTTTCAAGTAATTATGTATGCAATTGCCACTGTATGCGACCTCGCTGAGAAAGAAGCACTAGCAACGAACTTGGTTTTCGAAATGCTTGCTTCTTCCTCAGTTGCGGCAGTTAGCAGTGGCACAATCCACACTTATCCTCATTCAGTTTGGTAATTTATATTGTTACATCTATTTTCACTAATGTTTCAGGTACAAGTTAGCAGGAATTGTTCCCTTTTTTAGGTTCTATTCACTCGCTGTGGCTATTTTGGTAGATTGGTGAAAATTATTTCTTGTATTATTTTGCATTTGAACTGGGTAATTTACGTTTCTCATTCGCCTGGCTTTGTTCATGAAGATAAGTTAAAGGTTTCTCGCAGCGTTGTTGTGAAATCACAGGAAGAAATTGTCCGTTTTTTGAAATGTTCATCAGTTATCAATGGTACTATTATTGGTGTTCTTGCTGGTTTGGAAGATTTCGTAAATTTCCCAATTGTCAGTTTGATTGGTTTTGTGAATTTTTGCTACGCACCGTATCAATTTTTAATGTAATCAGATTATAATATTTTTTGAAAATTAAATCTAACTGAATATTTATTTTATTTGTATATATTCTTTTTTATTCATTCATTCTTATTCTATGTATAATAATAATAATAATAACATTGATAACTGTAATAATAATAATAGTAATAATAATAATAATGATGATAATAATAATCGTAGTAATAGTAATAACACTAAGGGTAATAATGAGAATAATAATACATGCAAAATCAAAAAAAAATTTTAGGATTATAGGACGACTAGAATTAACCTTAATTCCTGTTATTATACAACTTGGGGTCTTTATGGGGAAGGGTGGTCATATTTTTATAAGGTTATTTTATAAATCTATATATACATACACCCATCCACACCTATATATATATATATATATACACACACACACATATATACACATATACACATATATATATATATACATATACATATACACACATACCTATATATGGATATAATTTAAATTAATACTATTGATGTCGTTTTCCGGGGGGGTGTTACTAAAAATAGATTTTAGTGATTTTCCGTAATTTTATTGGAAGATAGGGCCATTGAAACTAAATTTAGAGATAGGGGAATCCCAAAATCAATAATTTGGTTTATAATATTATTTTTATAAAATAAAGGTAATTATTTTAATAATATAATAATAATAGTAATGATAATAGTAATAATAATAATAAGAGTGGTAATGTTAATGGTAATAATACTAATAATAATAATAATAATAATAATAATAATAGTAATAATAATAATAATAATAATAATAATAATAATAATAATAATAATAATAATAATAATAACAATAATAATAATAATATTAATGACGATAATAATAATGATAATAAATGTAAATTTATATTTTTATAAGATTACTACATATGGGGGGATCATTTACGAAAAAATTATGAATTTATATTTTTAAATGAAATATAATTTAACTGTTTATGAATATGGTATAATTCAGTATACTTACGTAGTAGTTAATGGCTACATGATTTGAGGGGGGTCGGTTAAATAAAAAATACAAGTTGTATTTTTAAAGGTAACATAAGTTGAATATATCTGAAAATAAATTAAATTAGTACTTTTGGGTAATCCTTAATGACTATATGGTCTGAGGGGGGTCATTTATGAAAATGTACGATTTATAGTTTTAAATATAATATAAGTTAAATATATATTAAGGTAAGCTAATTTAGTATATTTAGGTGGTAGTTGATGACTATATGGTTTGTAGGGGGGTCATTCATAAAAATTTACAATTTACATTTTTAAATATAATATAAGTTAAATATGTATTAAAATAAGCTAATTTAGTATATTTAGGTGGTAGTTGATGACTATATGGTTTATGGGGGGTCTTTGATGAAAAATTTTCAACTATGATGTTAAAGGCAATCTAAGTTAAGTTAAATTTATAGTTTATATTTTAAAGCTAATATAATTTTATAATTTATATTTTTATGAAATTAAATTTATAGTTTATATTTTAGAACTAATATAATTTTATAATTTATACTTTTAAGTTTATAATTTATATTTATAGTTTATATTTCTAAAGCTAATATAATTTTATAATTTATATTTTTAAGTTTATAATTTATATTTTTATGAAGTTAAATTTATGGTTTATATTTTAGAACTAATATAATTTTATAATTTATACTTTTAAGTTTATAATTTATATTTTGGTGAAGTTCAACTTATAGTTTATATTTCTAAAGCTAATATAATTTTATAATTTATATTTCTAAGTTTATAATTTATATTTTTATGAAGTTAAATTTATGGTTTATATTTTAAAGCTAATATAATTTTATAATTTATATTTTGATGAAGTTAAGTTTATAATTTATATTTTTAAAATTAATATAACTTTATAATTTATACTTTTAAGTTTATAATTTATATTTTTATGAGGTTAAGTTAAATTTATAGTTTATGTTCTAAGACTAATATAATTTTATAATTTATACTTTTAAGATCATGATTTATATTTGAAGAAATTAAAATTTATACTTTTACAATCAACTTAGAGTTATAATTTATAATTTATAGTCAATGTAAATTTGTAATTTATATTTTTAGGAATTTAAATTTATAATTTATACTTTTATAACTAATTATAATTTATATTTTTATGAAATTAGGATTATAATTTATACTTTTGTAATTAACTTAGAGTTATAATTTATAATTTTACAGTCAATATAAATTTGTAATTTATATTTTTGAAAAATTAAATTTATAATTTATACCTTTATAACTAATCATAATTTATATTTTGAAGAAATTAAATCTATAAGTACAATTCACATTTTTATGAAATTGAGAGGATAGTTTATACTTTTATGGGTTTACGATTTGTATTTTTATAGTTAGTTTAGAGTCTATTCAATTTAGTGTAGAATAATGTGAAGATGTTGCCCGAACTTATAAGTTATAGATATAATATTAGTAGTTTATAGATAAAGAGACTTTATCAATATGTCTACGGGAATTTGCGCATACCAAGACCATTACGATAGAGAAATTTAGTTTTGC
>CAUHTR010007000.1:0-12630 GCA_959609185.1 Schmidtea polychroa | reverse complement strand
TTGTGTTTATTAATTTTTGGAACACGTGGAGTCAGAGTAACCAACGGTTGAATTTTGGTATCATAAAACCCACCAATATTTTTTATTTATTTTCCGAATAGGTCAACTTAACAAGTCATTTCAATCAGGAAATTCGTGTTTAACCGTTAAAAAATATTCATCGATAGTCTGAAAAAATGAAGATAATAGAAATTGAAACTGAAAATGAAACAATAGTGAAAAGTATAAAGAATATTACTGATAATTTTTATGATTCTGCATAAATAAATTACAATAATTAAGATTTTTAAAGTTTAACACTAAAAACTTGATAAAACTTACTTTGTAGCACCGTAAAATTCGGTTTCCACTGGCAGTATTTTTATGCAAAGAGAAATTGTAGTTTTAATAAATTAATGGGATTATTTTGTTTTAATTGCTAGTTTTATTGACATTGTTTTTTTTGATCAATGATTGTCATGTTACAGATTTACTGTCTACAAACGGTTTACATTGATTCTGAAACTATTTCCTAAAATTTTATCCAAGAAAAGACTGTCAATTGCTTATACAGACAGTTATTTATCAATGCTTTTCAATCTAGCTTATTTTACATTGAATTTGTCTCGCTGTTGAATCTTTCCTTAAACATTCAACACTCAAAATCTGGTACGGAGCAAGTATCAAAAATGAATTATGGAAGATTTATGAAACGATATGATTTTAAAATGAAATAAACAAAACAGTTATGAAGATATAATAACATCTTTTTATTTCAAACCTCAAAAACAATTACATTATTGTTATAATAAAACGTCATTTAAATGGTCACCTTGGCTTCGTTTATGAAAGCAGTGGACGATATTCAATTTTAAATTTTAAAGTTTTTTTTGTTTGTTTGAGTAAACTACAAATTTCCAAAGCAGTTAAATCAAGACTTCGTAGAAGCTATCTCAAAGTTAGTTAAGTAGAAAATAATCAGATTTATCCAACAGAAATTTTATTTAATTTGAATTCTAACTACTTTTTTATTAAATAATTTTGACACCAAAAATTACTATTATATAAAAATATTTATTTAAATATTTAAATTTTTCTATTCATAAAATCCTGTACAAAAATACAGATAAATATAAACTCTTATTTCAACAAAAAGGTTCCGAGACCATAAATTCACAGAAGAAAATAATGATATCACAAATAATGAGAGCGCGAAATCCTATACAAAAATTGTTGAGATCATTTTTGCAAAAGTTAAGTTTTTTATTGAAGTTTAATTTTTAGGGGTTATTACAAAAATTTAAAATATAAAACAAAACGTTTTAAGAATTAAAAACAATTAATTTAAACAAATAAATAGATTTTACTCCTCCCTATAAACATTTAAAAAGAATTTCGGCCATTATCTTGATTCTCTGGTATTTTAAGCATTGGAGATTACTGCTCATATGACTTCTAATAGTTTCAGACTCTATTATTGTTCGCAATTTTCCTGATAAAACGATAGTCACCCAGGATAGGAAAAAATGACCCATTATGACTAGAAAAAATTTGAGAATTTCCAACATCATTTTATAACAATAGATGGAAATTTTTAGGATACAGCTGATCATAAAACGAGAAAAGAAGAACAATGTGTATGAGGTCGTATTGTAGAGAACACTGGCAATACTAGACAATACTGAATACTAGAGGTATTATATAGGATGTAATATATTGTTATATTATATTTTTTTATTGTTTATTACAATTTAATATGGGGTGTAGTTTTAATAGTCACGTGTTACGTGTAGAAAAAATTTAAAAAATTTACTATAGTCAAATTATCGCTATAAAAAAATTGAAAAAAAGAAAAGTCAATAAAATAATTAAAAAATTTGCAACATTATCAAAATTAGTTTATGTACTGTTCTATTTAAAAATTGAATTCGAGTCTCAGTCTATACCTTTTAATAGATTTTTACTGGAAATATTATTTGGAACCGAAAGAATTGAATTTTTATATAACAAACAATAACGAAAACTAATAAAAAAGAAAGTGAAACAAATACCAAAGAAATTACTAAGGTCTTTCTTTTATTGTTTTACAAATAAAAGTTTAAAATTATAAAATTGTTATTGTTAATTGATTATTTATATTGTATGCCGGTTACTAGAGTATTTAAACACCGAGGCGTGATAATTATTAATATTAATGTAATTACTGGTCATACATTTAATTGATTTAATTTAATATAATTTAATATAATATAATAGATTTACTAACTCCTTACAGTAGTCACATTACACACATTCACCCCAGCTGTCCCGAGACAGTTTATTTACTGGTGACTTGGCTGGGCTCTTTAAACCTTCTTGACATACACGTATCTACAAACATAAATATAACATATACATAGAATTATATACAAACATTCAATTACAAATCATACTTCAGTTACTAATTTTACGAATATACTCTCGAGAACCCCAATATAGGACATTTGCCGAAATCATCAAAGAAATATTGGTAAAATGAAATCAAAAGGGGAAATTAAAAACAGTTGGTATATTGTATAGTTGTGCGCAATACATAATGACAATCACCATAGAAAAGGACCATTGTATCAGGGAAAGGAAGAACCTTCACATGATTTCAAATTTGTCAAAAGCATCTAAAAGCATTTCCTATTAACTGGTCTAGCACACATTAACGAAAAAGGGCGGAGATAAATGAATGATAAATCGTTTAAAGGACATTTCCATCTTAAATCATGTTCAAGTTTTTGTGTCTGAAATTTAATATTGTTAAGTCTCGTACCTTCATTTAACAATTGTTTGTCGCTACTAGTTTGACTGGTGTTCTCTGAAATCGGGAACAAATATACTTATTGGGATAAAACTAACATCAATTCCAAAGTCAATTAGTAAGTCCTATTTTAATATACTGTTGTATCATGGACCTCTGTCTTTGACATAAAAAGTGATCCTTAATTATTTCCCGAATTTATAGTTTCTATTTAAATTTCTGAGAAGTTGACTTGGATTTTGATTGCTGAGTTCTTGTATTTTAAAAGTTTAGTTTACAACTTCTGTTTATGGTCCTTTTCATCTTGGATAATCTCTTCTTTCAATGTTGAGTATAGCTGCTTGAGGTGTAGATTCATTAAATTGGATTATTCGTCATGGACACATAGGAAAAACGTGGTGAGCAGAATCATGTATTACACTTTAAATTGATGCTAATTTCAATACTGCATCTATTTGTTTGAACCATGTTCGCTTCCATTATCCAAGATTATTGAGATTTTGACCTATAAGTCGATACTTTCATGAAATACTTCTGACACCAATATCCATATAAGGTAAAAGCCTCAAAAGATATTCAAAAACTATTTTATATTCATTATAAAATATTTAAACAAAGTATAAATATTTAATGGTGTAAAGTTTTTTTACGGATATCTAACATTTGAATAATATAAACATTACAAGCTTTGTGATACCCAGTGCAAATCCCAATAGTAGACTAGTTTCAAGCTTTTGGCTCTCATCAGTACTATGCAGGAGACTCGAAGATTTCTCTTCGCGCCAGGTAAGTATACAATATTGCTGATTCAACTCTATTGCATACTTTCACTGGTACACTGGAAATCATATCACTTGCAAATTAGCTAATTCACAGAAAAAATATCTGTAAACTTGTAGATATGGAGTATGAAAAATCATATTAACCTTTGGAGACCAAAAAAATAATTTATACACAGAAACTGTTTACAAGTAATTATTATTAATTATTATTAATTATTATTAATTATTATAATTAGCGATAACTTAATATAATATAATAACTTAGATTGGCTTCAAGGAAGAGATTAATAAAGTCAGAGAAATAATTGATGGAAACTAAAATGTCAACTGAAACGAATTTAGTTATGAAAATCCGAGGAAAATGCAAAAAATGAAATTTAGTAAAGTTTGCTATTTCTGACAAAAATCAAAAACGAGTGCGTACATTTAAACAAATAAAATTAAAAGAGAATTTCTCAAAGAAGCAGACTTTTAGTAATATTTGCCAATTAGATTTGAGCAGAAAATGGTAAAATTGTCATTGTTATTTTGATGGAGTTGATGTATTTAGTTTAAGAAAATATTATTAAACTGATGCGTGAAAGGGAAATTGTTTTTTGAAGAAATGAAAATTTGAATTTTTTGGGTTTCAGTTGTTCAAAACAAGCACACAAAAACGTAACATATTATATTGTAATAAAATTTATATTAATAAAATAAAATTTTTCTTTCATATTTAAATTGAAATAAATCTTTTTTGAACCCTTACTAAAAAGTAAAAAAATATTCTAGACTAAATTTAAAGCCTGAATTTGTATATTATATAAATTTGATTTTTATTCAAGTAAAATATTAATTAAACATAAAAGTATTTTACAGGAAATATAATTTACTTGAGGGAATTTCCAGTCTCATTGACTGTTGAGGAGGATAGAAAGAATTTCTTTTGAAATAACTCAAATTTAATTGATCATTATTTAAATATTAAGTCTTTCGTTTATGGAAGAAATGACTCTAATAAATGCGATAAAAAATATTTTTAATTTTAATAAAAATTGAAATTTATTATTTCGCTATAAATTCTAAAATTTATGACATTTCATTTATTTTTGAAGATTGATTTAGTGCTGAAATCTGACTGTCAATAATTTTATAGAAATAACGAAATATTAGAAAATATCAAGTAATATAACTATAACTAAATAAAAATTTCTAAATAGAAGGAATAATAATTAAACAAATAAATGAATATAAATAACTTAATATGTTAAATATTTATTTGAAAATAAAAATAAAACTATATTAAAAGAAAATTAAATATGATATAAATAAATAAATATTTATAAATTATTAAAGAAATTCAAAAGTACTTTTTAAAGGTAAAAAATAAAACGAAAAAAATAATCATGAGTAAATTATTACAAATTAATTATCTAAAAGTTGATAGAATGTTTTTCATTTTAGAATATAAATAATTAAAGAATGTATAAAGTAAAATTGTACTTTTAATGAGGTCACAATTACCAAAAGTTTTATTTGAAATTTTTTTCCTCTTAAAAATAATAAAACAAAAAAGAGAACAGATCAAAGAAGAGTATATATTTCAAATATTTACATTTCAAGGTATTTAAATGTTGAAAAAGTGCCAAAAATTTGTGTTAAATTAAAATTATTGATTAAAAGGTAAATTTCTTCCAAAATACCTATGCTATTTTCAATGTATCTTTTTTACAGACAAATTATTGAAAATCCTCTGCAATGGTTAAAATATTTGTCTAAATAAAGTTTATGTATGTAAAAAGTTTCTATTGACAATAAATAAAGTATTTAAAAACAATTAACAACAGTATATTGTCTAGAAAGTGACTTCAAAAAGAAGATACTCAAAAATAAATCAAAGTTAAAAGAACACGTTCGACTGAAAGAAGAAAAAGCATGTAAATGTGTAATTAAAAAAAATATTTTTTAGTTCTATAATAATGAAAATGTGGTGAACACTGGACACAGTTCACTGCACTTTATAATTATCAAAATATCGGTTTAATTATTAATAATAAATTTAAATTTTCTATGTCAATATATTATTATTATTATTATTATTATTATTATTATTATTATTATTATTATTATTATTATTATTATTATTATTATTATTATTATTATTATTATTATTATTATTATTATTATTATTATTATTATTATTATTATTATTATTATTATATTTATTATTATTATTATTATTATTATTATTATTATTATTATTATTATTATTATTATTATTATTATTATTATTATTATTATTATTATAAAAATAATTCTAATTTTTTAAAGTTAAATCTTTACTTATCTAATCTCATAGAATTATTAAGCTCAGTTTTGGTTTTGAACAGCTTTTACTACATTTATTATAAGAAAAAAACATAGCATGCACTATAAAAATATTTGTTAATTAATTATTTATTATCATTTCAATATCAATGTTTAAACTTCATTAATTATATAAATAAAAAAATTTCATTTGTTTTTTTCGCCAAATAAAAATATTTGATGAGACGCTTTCAATTTTCTGAAATGTAATTAATGGATCAATTATTTTTTTAGATCAAAATTAAAAAGATTTATGGCATTAATTTAAAATCTCGATTTCAAGACAAATTCAAGCTGAAACATCTTTTGATATGATTTTCAAATAAATTCAAAATAAATCAACGGAATTTATCACATCATTTATTCGTAATTTATTTATTATTTTTGTTTAGTGTTTTAATTTGTTAAAATTCAATTAAATAATAATGAAATATAATTATAGAGAATTTTGAATAAATGATTTGACAAATTTCTTTAATTTATTTCCAATTTTTTAAAACCTAATATCAAAAGATATTTCGTTTGAATTTGTTTTGAAATCGAGATTTTATAATTCTTCTTTATAATTTGTTAATTACTAGTTTTAGAGATTCCAGAAGCTCAATTTCTTCAACTGGTAATTCTAATGAAGAAGCAATTATCCCTGGAAGCATGGGCGTCCCACTTGCCACTCCCCCCGCATTTCCGAAAAACAATTCTATTTTTCGATTAATTTAAATACATTTTAATAGATGCGCTCAAACAATGTTGGAAAAACCCAAGACAAAAAAAATTTAATTTAAAGAGGCTTCCTGTTTTTTTTAATGTTGTTAATTATATCTGGAAATCAATGATTTCAAATCATCTTATTTGTATAAAAACTTTCAATATTTACTGATGTTCTGGTTTTAAAAAAGGTGTTCTATTTTGTAAATAAACGAAAAAAAGTCCTATTTTGTTATATTTATTATACACATGCATTTTTTTTAAACTCTCTTCCCCCTAGAAAAATTGTCTACTTGGTAAAAAAATATTTTTGACCCCCCTTGGAAAAATTCCGGCGGACGCCCATGCCTGGAAGTAAAGAATAAAAAGAACTCTAACACACATTACTTAGAGAGCTAGTTGTATAATTTCTTAATAAAGAAAATTTCGTATATTCACTAAAATGGGATCTCGTTTATTCTTATAAAAATAATATCCCGTAACTGTAGAAAAACCACTAATAATGATAGAAAATCCAACAAAATAAAATTTTCAACTGGTAGTTGTCGTGGCTATCAAAACTATTTTTCTTATTTTTATAAATAATTAATTTTTGACAAAATATGCAAATTATGCAAAAATTTATGCAAAGTTTATATTTTAATTATCATTAAAAATTTAATATTAATAAATTTTTTTGGAAAACCCAATAATAAACCGGATTGAATATTGAATATTTCAAAGTTCTTATTCTAAAGTTTAAACTAAAAATTATTTGGTTTTATAAAGAAGTGTGCCCAATCAAATAGTTTATTAATTAAAATACCTGCTACTGGCATTATACCTATCAATCAGTCTGGAGATATTACATCATTATTACATCATTACATCATTATTCAAAATTCACGATATTTACATGTACAATTTTAAATTTATAGTCTAAGACAAAACTAAATACATTCCGCATATTGCATAAATAGAACATCAAAATAGATCTAAAAATTTTCTAACTTCATCATATAAGTAAGGTATAGTACGACCAACCCCGGGATTTAGTCCTTGGTAGGTCAGAGGCAGAAATTGATCAGGACGCTCTACTTTTTGACATTAGAACTTTAAAATCAAAAGTATATAGACAGATATTTAATTTTTGATAATTTCTTCAATATCAGTTATTTTAAGAACCTCAAATTCTACACACATTAAGGATATAACATCTATCGGTCCTGAACAATAGCACTCCCTCAGATGATTTTTGACTATGGAAAAAGTAGAGAAGGTTTTTTCTCCCTCACAGTTTAAGGCAAAGATTGTCTAAAAACTTACAAGAATGATATTGCTATGCACATATATCAATTACGCTACAAAGGATGTAACAACATGTCTAAATGTAACGCATCAACCAAGTTTAATGCATCGTTATTCAACGACGCAGTGTTAAAAAATACAACGAAAACATGGAAAATACCTTTTCTGACAACTATTAATTTTACTCATTTAATAACTTGAAATCTATTTTTACACACATATTTTCACTTTTTCAAATTTTTATTGTAGACTTTGACGTTTGTTATCGTTGTCGTTGGGTAAAATAAATTTATTTAGCTGTTCTCAAAGTATTTTTATATCAAGAAGGGGCATCCTGATATCTTTGCTTGTATCGAGGAATTTGAATCTGATAATGTATCTGGAATAGAATATTTAGAAAATGAAAATAATAACTCTGACGACTCCAATATAGAAGTTGTGGAAGACGTCGATGCTTATTTGCAACCCCAAATCGAAAAAGCAATGAAATCCATTAGAAAAATATCAAAAATATTTAAAAACTCCCCAGTTGAAAATGCTTATATTACAAAAATTTGTGATGGAAGAGGAAAAAAAGAGCTAATAGTAATTTTAGACTGTTCTATACGATGGAATACAATGGAGGCTATGATAGAAAAATTTGTACAAATTAGTGGCCCAATAAAAAAGGCATTATTGATTGAATTAAATTTGGGTAGTTTGTGGTGCAAAGTACTATGGCAACTCTATAGTAAGAGCCCGAAAAGAAGAGAAGACAAACAATGATTCCACTGTGGTTTTTGTATGACAATGCACCGGTTCACACATGGCATTTCCCAGGTCAGAATTAGGCATACTAAGTGACGCCTTTTAAAAACCATCCTTACAGTCCTGATTTCAGACTCAGCCACTGCTACTACTTCCGACATTTAAAGAAATATCTAAGAAAGAAGATATTCACAGATACCGAAGATTACATCTCACGGTTGATGATTTCTTTGTGAAATGAAGGACGAATATTTTCCAAAAATGTTTTTATAGAACTCTTACAGAGTTAGCAGAAATGTGAATAGTAACAAGGGTCAAACATAGAAATGTTTTGATGAAGATACCTAAATAATAAAATTAAGTAGGTAAAAATAAGGAGTGAGAGGAAAAGGTATAAAATAAAGGGTATGCTACTCCAGAATTATGAGAAGCAGAAGAAAGGGTAAGAAATGGAAAAATTAAAATGAAATGGTAAAGAATCAATAAAATCAAACAATGAATAATGACAGGGTAGTTTTTAATTAAGAAGTACTTTTTAAAAATGGAAAACATAAAACAAATAAAAAAATGGAATGGGCTTATCTCGACCTCTTGTCCGAGATAACCAATGAAGTATCTGGAAGTCGGAAAAATAAAAATAAAAAAAATAAAATAAAATTTTCATGTCGACAGTTGCCCAAGAATAACAGAGAAAAATATTATAAAAGAAAAAAATTTCATCTAAATTTGCCATTGGTAGTTGATGCTAAATTTTTTAAGAAGTGTGAAATAAGTAGATTAATTGGGATGGACTGAAAAAAATTTGACTTTTCAAAAGCGGTTTAATTTTGCAAATACAATAAAACAAAATTATATATATATATATATATATATATATATATATATATATATACACACACACACACATATATATATATATATATATATATATATATATATATATATATATATATATATTGTGAAAGAACTTTGAAATTAATAATTTATAAAAATATAATCTATAACTTTTCAGTAAAAGTCTGAAAGTATCAAATTGTTCTTTTCATATTGCACCGATAATTTAATGTGAAATTATCAATAACTAACAATTATAACAATGGGACGGTCAATTTTTCGCTTAATATTCAATGGTTGGGTTAACAATAGAAATCTACATTTATTTTTTTTATAAATATCATCTAATTAACTTTAACAATTTCACAAAAACTATTTTTAATAATATAAATTCGTGGCAACTCTTAAAATTTCTTAAGTTCGTATATAAATAATAAAGTTAGAACAAAGTTCTTTTATAATTGAAATAAGACATATAAAATGGTTATAAATATATAATTTGTTTTAATGTATTAATATTTATTTCAGTTATTCAGCGACTTTAAAAGACATGTTTGATGTAACGGAATTTTGAAGCATAGTTCAAGTTTTACTTTTAAATAAGGTAGGAAAGAGAGAAATGATTCAACAAATTATAGAAGCTCCTTCAAAAGCCACAATATATAACAGTAAGTAGACCTGAGTCCGCTGACTCCTAATTCACTCCAATCTCTTGCCATTTATTTTTTCAAAAATCCAGCTATGGCCATTTAACAAAAAACACGAGTCATAAGATGAGGCATAATAATGAACAATTTTCTAAGTATTTTTAAACAAAATTTGTAATTTACCCTACTCTCCACACCACTTTTAAATTTTCAAAAATTCGACTGTCCATTTTACAAAAACCTTTTAAATTCTTTCGGATTAAAGAATTCTTTTTATTTTATGGTTGATTTTATTTTTGGCCTATTTAGCGTTTTATATTCTCTACGTTGCGGTTTTACTTGGACTTTTAAAGGATTCTACATTTTTAAATTTTCTTAAAATCAAAGGATTCCCTACCTTTTATAGTCACAATTTTTGGTGTGCAGATAAAGCCAAATGCACCTTATGAGGTTACTTAGATCTTCAAGGGTTCAACCATGGTGAGTTAAAACTCTTCAATGGATCAAAAGTTTTGTTTTTGCTCAAAAACTATTTAAAAGATTACATTATCACGGAGAACATGTTGTCCCCATAGGGTTCAAGGTTTGACAAGGGTCGAAAGTCAACAAGGTCAAAGGTTCATAAACTTAAAAGTTTTAAAATTTCTTTTCTGCACATTTAAATTTTTTATAAATTTTTTTAATAAAGATTTTGTACTACACCGTGTTAGCGGGCTCAAATAATAACTTAATTCGAGAGTTTTCGTCCAGCAGAATAAATGTATTTAACAGTTAAAGAAGTGAAAGACCTTTAGAGATTTATGAAGAAAACATTGCAAAATTAAAGAAAGTTGTATTTAATATTAAGAAAATCTAAAATTAAATGTTTGCAAGAAAACATTACAGGTGCCACGAATCAATTTAATGGCAGAGATTATGGATAGACGAAAGTTTTCTTGTTAAAATAATCTTTTCCTAAAAGAGAGCATTGAATGAAGCTTTCTGGAAAATATTGTGACATAAAATGATACATCTTTGAGTCTCTACATACCCCACTCTAGACGTGAATCTGAAGAGTAGGTTCCACTCGAAAGAAAGCTACCAAAAGTATTTTGGGTATTTTGGAATGTTAAAAGTCTTGAGGGTCAATCTTTTAACCGCAACAACAACTCATTGTACTAAAAAGCGCCTTGGTAAGTGAAGTCCGCATCATGCGACACAAGCCTCAAATTTATTTGCTTAATTATAAAGCTCAAACCCGCCCACCTAACCAAACAAAGGAAGCTGTTGCCAAATATGAGTTTATGCAGTTGGACCATTCATAAAGCTCTTCTAATGATCTGTGGTTTTATCATCTGCCGAAATAATTTAAATGTAAAATATTTAAATTAGAACATGATTTGAAAGAAATTATGGAGAAATAATTTGCGGAGAAGGAACAAAAATTATTCGAAATGGCTTTCAAATCAATGGTGGACTGTTGGAGAAGAGACACAAGTGTTGATGGAAGTTATGTTGAGAAATAAATGCCACATATCAATCTTGTTGAAAATAAAGAATTTTGTTCCACTAACTTTATTATATGAATGCGTATGTAAATTTTTAATAAATTTTAATTAATACTAAATAACTTTTATTTATTTTTTCAAGTGAAAAACAACTTAAACATGGAAGAAAAAATTTATAATTATATATTTATTTTTCTTAAAAAATATGTTAGTTATCACAATAACAAAAAAAAATAACTATGAAAGAAATAAGATAAATAGATTAAAAGCTCAAAAACTCATCTTCTGCGAATTCTGTATTATTTAATTAACAACCTTTAATTATCCAGTAGCTTTATCAAATTTATTTCTTGATGCATCTTATCATAATTATTAATATTGCTGTTAGACTTTTGGGTGTCTGCTTCGGGATTATTTTTATAGAGATTATTTTAATTATTTAATAAAATAATTTGTTATTTTATTCAATTTTATTCCTTTGAATATTATTTATTGTTTATTTATTATTATAATTTGTTTTAATACTAAAATCAATTATACAAATAATAATTTAATTTCTATATTTTAAATACTTTTCAAATAAATAAAACACTTCAATGAGATTTTTAAATTAAATATGATTTATCAGTAAAACAAATTTTATTTTTGTTTACTTTTGATGTTTTTTCATTATAATTTCATTTATCTTTATTTAGGTTTTGATAGTTAATCAATGTTTTTTTATTTAATTTTCTGTTGATTTTTTGTCGATGTCATTGATTTATGATCGAAAACTAAACGCACTACAATAAAATTCTTAATATATTTGAGCTGTTTTTAATTATTTGTTCTTTTGAGATCTTAAAAAAAATATACAAATTTTAATTATATTTGTTTGGGATACACACAATGTATGAAATAAGAATAAAAATTAGAAATTATGGAAAGAAATTCGAAAGAAATTAAAATTCGAAACAAGTAAAAATCAATATTTTTCGGTAGGAAAAAGTAGTAATCGAAAACAAATGAAATTTTAAAAAGAAGTATAA
>CAUHTR010006999.1:0-12678 GCA_959609185.1 Schmidtea polychroa | reverse complement strand
TCTCAATAAGGAGTCTATATGTTTGGATAGACCCAGCTACATCGGACAATCAGTGCTGGATTTATCCAAACTAAGGATGTATCAATTACAGTACCTAGAATTAGCAAAATATAGGAGTCAGTTTAACTGTGATATAAATATAGTTGCGGGTGATACCGATAGTTTCTTCTTAGAGGTCAAAATTGTAAAGCTTGACGTTCTTTTGCCAGCGATGATTTCGGATGACTTGTTAGACACCTCAAATTATGATCCCTCTCATCCTTTATATTCTAAGAAACTCGACTCGGTTATAGGAAAGTTAAAGGATGAGAGTAAAGGTGTAGGATATAGTGAGTGGGTTTTCTTGCGACCAAAGTGCTACAGTCTTTTAGGAAATAAATCTACTATGAGAGCTGAGGGCGTAAAATTACCAGGTACAGATATAAAACATCAATCCTATTTAGACTGTTACAACAACAACACAGTTATTTCTGTACCTCAGACTAGAATAGGAACCCGAAATCATCAGCTTTTTACCTTTAAAAACTCAAAGATTGCTTTAACTAATCATGATGATAAAAGAGCTTGGGTAGAGAAAAACTTTAGTTTTGCATATGGTCATTATTCAGGGGTTGATGTCATTGATGATGACGATAATGATATTCAATAAGGACATGTCAATCAGCATCTACAAGATTAATTTAATTCGGTGATCGGACTTGTTTGAATTTTTGTAAAATAGAAATTATTGTAAAGTCTCTTTTTCGTTTTATAATTATCGGTTTTATTTTTATTTTTATTTTTTTTTTTTTTTAATAATTTGATGTGTAAAAGTATTTTATTAGGATGTAGTTTGTTAATAAAAATAATAATAAAAATAATAATACTTACTATATTGTGTACAAACATTATATCTTCAAATATATAACCATTAAATAGAGCTCTTCAAGACCTTTTTAATGAACCATTATTCAATAAAATCTATCGAAGGTAATCCTTAAAATTCAAATTTAAAATGTTCGCAAATGTAAATCATGTTCAATGTATATTAATGAGTATCATACTATATACATTTAATAAACATTTATTTCTTTACCTTTGTTATTAATACTTTGAATATTGTAAATAATAAAATATGTTTCAAATAATAATATTCAAACTAAACCAAATTTACAAACTACCGTGCCAGCCCCTTCGGGGCGTACGGCGGGCGGGCGTGCGAGCAGGCGGCGGTTGTGTATGTCGATGATTTTAATTTTTTTTAAATGCATTTGTTTGATTTCAGAATTCGATTTGTGTGACTAACCTTGTTAAATTTGAGTTGATGTATTCGAGGGAAAAAAATTGACCTTGACCTTAAAAAACTTGACCTTAAAAAATTTGACCTTAAAAAATTTGACCTTGACTTTAAAATTTGACCTTGAACTTTAAAAAAAATTGACCTTGACCTTTGGGGGGTAGGGGTTGTCCTGGATGTGACATGTCCTGGAGGTGACACATCCTACTAACTGGGCTAACTGATTTAAAAGATTTTAAAATTTTAGATAATAAGTTATTTTTTTATATAATAACTTTTATAATATGTGTGAAAGAATTGTTTGTATGGTTTTGGCTATTAATTCTCAAACCCTTACAATTAACATCCAATCAGCAAGATTTTATTGAGATTACTTAATTTATTCACTAAATCATGACTAAATCATGACTATATTAATAGTCTATTACATTATTATTGTTTACTTATATAACATTTGATGGAAGACTGATGATGAGGATAATTTAAATGACATATATATCATTTGTTAGGTGTTTTATTATTTATTAAAATTTTATTAGAATTTTATTATTGTTATTATTATTATTATTGATATATTTGATATTTTTATTTAAGATAATTATTATGATTCATTGCAAGAAACCAAAAGACAAAACAACAGGTCATTAGTTATAACAATAATATATAACAATACTTATATAACATTTGATGGAAGATTGATGATGAGGATAATTTAAATGACATATATATCATTTGTTTGGTGTTTTATTATTTATTAAAGATTTTATTAGAATTTTATTATTGTTATTATTATTATTATTGATATATTAATTATTTTTATTTAAGATAATTATTATGATTCAATGCGAGAAACAAAAAAAGACTAAAAAACCAGGTCATTAGTTATAACAATAATATAATTCATTTAAGAATTAAAATATAATTGATAAAATGATTCCTCGAGATAACAAACCACATTAGACCTTAAAGTTCTGCAAAAAAATAAATGTTTGAGCCATATATTCCATTCACACAATTTACAATGAAGGTTTCTGGATTTCAATTTTTTGTCTTTCAGTAGTCTTTCAGTAGTGACAAGTTAGGACCACAAACCAAGCCAAATATATGAGCAAATGTAGTATTAAGTAATAATTGTTGGGGTATTTCGTGTAAGACATTACATAATTTTATAAAGTTACGAAATTAATATACTTGATGATATAATATTTAATCTTTGACCCCTTACATAATAGTTGATCTCTTAACTCTGACATCTAAAGTCATGATTGACTTTAACCATTGATCAATCGTTATCTAACCTTAACCCACAAACCCACATAATGATCACCAACACTTACGAATTACTAGCATACTGAAATACACAGTCGTAACGGTACTATTACTATTTCTACTTTGTTAGTTTCTATGTCTTATAAATTGAACATTTTCGCAATGCTCTATCTTTCATATCATTTGCATGACATTTATTTAAAATTTTAAATACATGAAATTTTTCAATTGTTTATTGAAATGTATTACATGAATTACTAATCCAAGCTTAAAATAAAATAGCCACCACGTAGTCTGAATAGTAATATCACAACACTTTTTAATTTAGTTTAATGATTAGTTTGCTAGTAGCTTATTTAAATTATATGAGTCTTATTAAATGTCTTAAGAAATTCTTGACCATTTTCTATGAACATTTAAATGTATAGCAAACAAAGTACGGTAATTCATATTCTACTAATAAATATTAAAAATTAATATACTATACCCATACTATACCCATACTATGATTTGAACCCACAACTCTCTGACATCATCAAAAATCAACTGAACCACCATTCTCATAAAAAATGAATCATTTTATTATAAATATTATTTATTATTATATATATATATATATATATATATATATATATATATATATATATATATATATATATATATATATATATATATATATATATATATATATATATATATATATATATATATATATATATATATATATATATATATATATATATATATATATATATATATATATTTATTTATATTATAATGATATAAGAAATGAATGTAATAACGACTTCGGCATAGTTCACAAAGAAAATATAATAATAATAATAATAATAATAATAATAATAATAATAATAATAATAATAATAATAATAATAATAATAATAATAATAACAATAATAATAATAAAAATAATAATAATAATAATAATAATAATAATAATATTGCTATTTATAAAAATAATTATAATAACAATAATAATAATAAATAATAATAATAATTAATAAAAATAATAGGAATATTAATAATATTATTAAAAATAATTATAATGATAATTATAATAATAATAATAATAATAATAATAATAATAATAATAATAATAATAATAATAATAACAATAATAATAATAATAATAATAAAATTAAAAATAATCAAAAAAACGTGGCAATGATTTAATAATAGAGAAACGCCAACTCAATAAATTCAACATAAACGCGATATATTTCAATTGTACAACAATCTTCGTCAGGCCGCAATCTGGATAATCAATAATAAGACATAAAATATGCAATATCTAAACAAATTAACTAATAATAATCATCTCCAAACTGTATCAAAAATTTTAAAATAAATATTTTAAAAAAAACATTTTAAAAAACCAAACCATATTTTACATAACCCACATACATATTATTTTAAAATTAAATTTTAATTTAATAACATTTAACATTCAACATAAAATTAACAAATTTAAAAAAATTACATAGTTTACAAAACACAAACATAATTATACCACAAATAAGACTCCCAACCTTCATCCTTCAATTACTTAAACACATTCAAAATCTCCGTGGAACGGGCAACTTGATCATTTATTTTTGGATTTAAATATCTAATCAACAATGCCTCACAAGTTACTCGTTCCCAATAATTACTTAAACCTTTTGAAATAATTTTAAAATCAGAGATACCTATTTTTTACTGACACATTTCCTAACATGATTACTAATATTAGTCAATCCTTTTGGTCGACAGTGTTCAAGAACTCGGGTGCAGAGATGACGGGCAGTCTCTCCAATGTATATGGCATTACACCCATTACATGAAAATTGATACACAAGCTCAGAACACAAACCAATTGGCGTTGGACATTTACTAGTAAACATACTGCTAACTTTGCAAGAAGTGGAAACAATCCTGAATTGATCCTTGTCTACATATTTGAGAATTTTATGTTTAAATTCTCTGAAACCCTCCGAATAAGGCAATACTAACACATATTTCGGCTCCATGCGATTGGATCGATTCTTGTCACTTTCCGAATTTAACATAGTACTTTCCTCAGGATCAATAGGTACCTCAGATTCAGACGTACGCATACCAACGTTATCAGATTTAAACATTAACTTATCCACAGTCACTTTTGTCATCTTCTCAAGAAAAGATTTAGAGTAGCCATTTTTAAGTAATAATAATAATAATAATAATTATAATAATAATAATAATAATAATAATAATAATAATAATAATAATAATAATAATAATAATAATAAAAATAATAATTCAACAATCAGATACCAACAACTATCAGGTACAACTAGATACCAAGTACTTATAACCAGCTACCAAGTACCATGTACTATCAACCAAATAAAAAACAACCAAGTACTAACAACCAACTAAGTATTCTTTATTGTATTTTATCAAATGATTTTTAAATTAATTTTTTTATCTATCTTCAAAAATATTTTTAATTACAATCTGTAGAAAAACCTTTTCTAAATATCTAAATTTAACAAAAATGATATAATTTCATCAAAAATAAATAATTGTCAACTCAACCACTTTTTCAAACACCACGCAGAATTGAGGATAATTTAAATTACAATAAAAGACTATAGATTTCTAATTTACAAAACGTTCTTCTTTTAATTGATTACTACTGACTTATTATTGCAATGTAAAAATTGCATTTAATAAATAGTTATTGTCGATTCGCTTTATTATATATATATATATAGTCTGAGTTTATCCGACAGAATGTTTTGACCCCCTAAGGGTATTGGTAACACTCAACTAGTTACTAAGAACCAACATCAAAACCCATCAAGAAATTGACAAATATCAACCTACAACTATGTAATAAAAATCAGTTAAGAACATCGTACCAACTACCAAGTACAAGATACCAACAACTTAGTATCATTTTAATGTACAGTTATACATTTTATTCGTTTTTAAACAAGGTTTCATGATACCTTGTTATTCCATTGAGCATATGTCACGTTTGGAAAGCAATAAAAAGACTATATAGCGATAATTTACCATAGTAAATTATCGCTATACAAAAATTGATCAAAAATTAAAAAATCAATAAAGAAAATAGCAAAAATTGAAATTCCGAACCTCCAACAAATCTCAAGTGCATTTTCCTATCTTATCTAGCCGGGAAAGTTTTATTACGTGATATTTGATAATCCACAGTTTATTTCTTGTTTAATCCTCAAGCAACAAAGAAATCTTGGCAAATTATTTAGCAAGAACTGGTTCCCCGTAACAAATGTCATCACCATCCTCAAGCAACAAAGAAATCTTGGCAAATTATTTAGCAAGAACTGGTTCGCCGTAACAAACGTCACCTCCATCCTCAAGGTTTTTAGAATTTTAATTAAATAAAGTTATTGTTACAATTGTTAATTTGTTAAATAGATTAATTTACTTTAATGTTTTTACTACGATTTTATCTCGGTAATACTGTAATTTTATCATAATTTTTTATAATAAAAAGTCCTTACACAGCACACACCCGATTGTCCCGCCACATTTTTAACGGTGACTCTATCGGGCTCTACAAATTTCCTCTCACACTCGCACATACCAACATAGTTTAAATTATAGTCTGGAATAGAACATAATTATATAACACAATATTAATAAGCTAAAATCTCCAACCATAATAATCATCTACCAGTAACTTACGAACACATATTTTCAACCAGATACCAAGTACTTACAACCAACTAACAACACATAAAAAATTTAGCAATTAAATACAAAATATTCTTCATCACATACAATATCTTCTTGTCATCATCTACAACTAAACTCTATCAATCAGATACCAAATACTAACAACCAAGTACTTACAACCAACAATTATGTACTAACAAATAGATCTTTAAAAGAAAATACTCTTCACTTGAAAAAATTGGATGAAAAATTAATTGAACTCAAGGCATCAATAACTTGGTAAAAATTGATTAAATAATTGTAAAAATTTAAATTATTCAAAATAAACATCATAAAAATGTAATTAATGAACAAGAAAGAGCTTTAAATTCTAGTCATTAATAATCCAATCAATAAAAATTACTGATCATTCAAGTTAATATGAATCAACTAAGATAATAAATTAATAAGATCTAGTAAATAAATGATTTAGATTGAATAAATTAATTGAATAAATTAAATAAAATAAATTAATTTTAACTATTCTTTAAAAGAGACTGATAACTAATGATAACATCTAATAAATCAGTGAATTCTTTTAAATGATAATAAAATCATCTAAAAAGCATCAAATTTCCCTGAAATAACTCTAACTTTAAAGATTAGTATTTTATCGATAAATACCCTTAAAAACCCTCAGACTAATAAGATTGCTTAAAATCCCGGTTAAATGACTATATTTTAAATTAAGTAAATTAAGGTTTAAAATTTTAAATTAAGTAATTAAGTTCTACATTTTTAAATTAAAGTAAATTAATGTAAAATTTAAATTAAATTAATAATTTATTGTCAGATATTTTTAATAACTATCATCTGATGAGAAATGAAAATTTTAAATGAAAACTTTTATGAAATAGTTTTAGATGGAAATTATTTAAATTAAGGGATATATTTTTAAATTAAAGTAATCAAGGGTCTATATTTAAATCTTCTATATTTGGTAAACAAGGGTTAAATTAAAGTAAATTAAGGTCTAAAATTTTAAACTTGAGTAATCAATGGTCTAGAATTAAATTAAAATTAAAATTTTAAATTATAGTAATATTTTTAAATTAAGTGAATTAAAGTAAAGATTTTAAAATTAGAGTAATAATTTATTGTCAGATATTTTGAAGAACTATCAATCAATGAAAATTGACATTTTGAGATGCAAATTTTTATGAAATAATAATAAGATCTATATTTTTTAATAAAGTAATTAAAGTCTATATTTGGTAAATTAAATGCTAAAATTTTAAATTAAGTAAATTAAGGGATGCAATTTAAAATTAAGTAATACATTTTGAAAGATGATGAGAATTAGTAGTAATAACTAAAGAAAATTATGACTAAGTTAATTAGATTTAAAGAACACTGTTAATTCTTACCATTTTAGAATAATATTTTTTTATCAAAGTTATTATCTTTATTTATTTAATTTTAATTGAATTTAATGACAAATTCCAGTGTGTTGTCTTCAATTTTAATGAATTACTATGAAAGGTTATTTAGATAAATTTTGATTTTTAAGGCATTCATTAATATATTTTTAAAGTTGATGGTTTTAAGAAATATTTAACATTTTTGTGATTGTTGATTGAAAGAATATTTAAAAATTTAAGGTTTTAATGGTGATTTTAATTGAATTTCTTGATAATTTGTTATATATTTTTATTGACTTGTTTTTTAAATTTAATTTTAAATAAAAATTTATTTTTTAATGACAGGTTAATAATTAGAGTTTGTACAATAATCAATTGATAGGATAAATTTTGATGAGGATATTGAATAATTTTTTAAGAATTTCATGTTGACTGAAAGAATAATTTAAAATTTAAAGTTTTAATGGTGATTTTAATTGAATTTCTTGATAATTTGCTAAATTTTTTAAATTTTAAATAAAAATTAATTTTTAATGTGGTTAATAATCAATTGATAGGTTTAATTTTTGATGACTTTGTAATGCATTTGACTAAATAATTTTTTCAATAATTTTCTAAGAATATTTCCATTTATATTTGATGCATTTTTAAAAATCATAAGATAAAAAACCAGTTAACTTTATTAAGGACTTTAAATTTACTTGAAAATTATTGCAGAATATACAGAAATTTATGATTTAGTTTGCTATATTTGCTTGAAAATGATTGGCTGAATCGATGAAGAATTATAATCAATCAATATATAACATCTCTAGTTAGGTATTTGATGGGTGAAATATTTGTAGAAAATAATGAATTTTGATCTTTGAGTGAACTCTTACTACATAGTTACTCAATTATTTTAATGGAAGAATATTTGGTGTCTGTAACAATTAAATAAAATTCATATTTTTGAAGAATTTTCTATTGAATTTAGAGAATTGATATATTAAAGGGCTCAAGTGGGTGGAATCTTCAAGGAAATTAAGGAATGTATATTGATATTTAAAAAGTAAAAATATTTAATGAGAGATCTGTTAAGATGGGAATTTAGGATCTTTAATGGGGGATATAGTCGGTTGGATTATTAATGACTAGAATTTAAAGCTCTTTCTTGTTCATTAATTACATTTTTATGATGTTTATTTTGAATAATTTAAATTTTTACAATTATTTAATCAATTTTTACCAAGTTATTGATGCCTTGAGTTCAATTAATTTTTCATCCAATTTTTTCAAGTGAAGAGTATTTTCTTTTAAAGATCTATTTGTTAGTACATAATTGTTGGTTGTAAGTACTTGGTTGTTAGTATTTGGTATCTGATTTATAGAGATTAGTTGTAGATGATGACAAGAAGATATTGTATGTGATGAAGAATATTTTGTATTTAATTGCTAAATTTTTTATGTGTTGTTAGCTGGTTGTAAGTACTTGGTATCTGGTTGAAAATATGTGTTCGTAAGTTACTGGTAGATGATTATTATGGTTGGAGATTTTAGCTTATTAATATTGTGTTATATAATTATGTTCTATTCCAGACTATAATTTAAACTATGTTGGTATGTGCGAGTGTGAGAGGAAATTTGTAGAGCCCGATAGAGTCACCGTTAAAAATGTGGCGGGACAATCGGGTGTGTGCTGTGTAAGGACTTTTTATTATAAAAAATTCTGATAAAATTACAGTATTACCGAGATAAAATCGTAGTAAAAACATTAAAGTAAATTAATCTATTTAACAAATTAACAATTGTAACAATAACTTTATTTAATTAAAATTCTAAAAACCTTGAGGATGGAGGTGGCGTTTGTTACGGCGAACCAGTTCTTGCTAAATAATTTGCCAAGATTTCTTTGTTGCTTGAGGATGGTGATGACATTTGTTACGGGGAACCAGTTCTTGCTAAATAATTTGCCAAGATTTCTTTGTTGCTTGAGGATTAAACAAGGAATAAACTGTGGATTATCAAATATCACGTAATAAAACTTTCCCGGCTAGATAAGATAGGAAAATGCACTTGAGATTTGTTGGAGGTTCGGAATTTCAATTTTTGCTATTTTCTTTATTGATTTTTTAATTTTTGATCAATTTTTGTATAGCGATAATTTACTATGGTAATTTACTATGGTAAATTATCGCTATATAGTCTTTTTATTGCTTTCCAAGCATGACATATGCTCAATGGAATAACAAGGTATCATGAAACCTTGTTTAAAAACGAATAAAATGTATAACTGTACATTACAATGATACTAAGTTGTTGGTATCTTGTACTTGGTAGTTGGTACGATGTTCTTAACTGATTTTTATTACATAGTTGTAGGTTGATATTTGTCAATTTCTTGATGGGTTTTGATGTTGGTTCTTAGTAACTAGTTGAGTGTTACCAATACCCTTAGGGGGTCAAAACATTCTGTCGGATAAACTCAGACTATATATATATATATATATATATATATATATATAATAAAGCGAATCGACAATAACTATTTATTAAATGCAATTTTTACATTGCAATAATAAGTCAGTAGTAATCAATTAAAAGAAGAACGTTTTGTAAATTAGAAATCTATAGTCTTTTATTGTAATTTAAATTATCCTCAATTCTGCGTGGTGTTTGAAAAAGTGGTTGAGTTGACAATTATTTATTTTTGATGAAATTATATCATTTTTGTTAAATTTAGATATTTAGAAAAGGTTTTTCTACAGATTGTAATTAAAAATATTTTTGAAGACAGATAAAAAAATTAATTTAAAAATCATTTGATAAAATACAATAAAGAATACTTAGTTGGTTGTTAGTACTTGGTTGTTTTTTATTTGGTTGATAGTACATGGTACTTGGTAGCTGGTTATAAGTACTTGGTATCTAGTTGTACCTGAAAGTTGTTGGTATCTGATTGTTGAATTATTATTATTATTATTATTATTATTATTATTATTATTATTTTTATTATTATTATTATTATTATTATTATTATTATTATTATTATTATTATTAATATTATTATTAAAATGATAATTTAAGCCTTTTGCTGCAAATAATGTATTTAATGAAAGAATTTTCGACTATACGATAGTCCTTGTCAATCTCATCATCTCAAGATTGACAAGGACTTTCGTATAGTCGAAAATTCTTTCATTAAATACATTATTTGCAGCAAAAGGCTTAAATTATCATTTTATTGTTTTAAATAATAAATGCTGCTTCCAAGCAATCATCATTTTATACTTTATTATTATTATTATTATTATTATTATTATTAAATATTTTTATTATTATAATTATTTTTATTAATATTATTATTATTACTATTATTTTTATTATTATTTTTATCGATAAAATTATTATTATTATTATAAATATTTTTATTATCATTTTTTATTATTATTTTTATTATCATTGAAATTTGCATCTAAATTTGTCTTTGAAAATTATTTCTTTAAAATTTCTATTTAAAATTGACTAAAAAAGCTTTCATTTAAATTTGGCTTAAAAAATATTTCATAAAATTTTTCATTTAAAATTTTAATTTTTCAAAAGCTGTTCGTTATTCAATCGTTTTGTTAATAAATTTTAATATAAAATTTTGATCCTATAATTTACTTAATTATTCTTAATTTACCTATTTATCCTTGAATTACTTAATTTAAAATTGTTTACCATAATTTACCTAACAACCAAATATAACCCTTATTTACATATTTAACCAATAATTTCATGTAGTGAATGATTAATTAACAATGATTTGCATCTTAAATTACCATTGAAAAATAATACATAAAACTTTCCATCTTAAATTAATCATTGATAAATATTTCATAAAAATTTTCATCTAAAATTAGCATTGAAAAATATTTCATTAAAATTTTCTATTAAAAATTATCTTAAAAAAATATTTGTTAAAAATTTTCATATAAAATTATCTTAAAAAAAATATTCGTTAAAAATTTTCATTTAAAATTTCCAATTCTCAATCACCGACTATTATTCCAATTTTTTGTTAATAAATTTAAAAATCTTACTTTAATTTACTTGTTTTAACTTTAATTTAAAATTTTTGATCATTGATTACTTAATTTTAAATTTTGAACCTTAATTAACTTTAATTTAATTTTTTGGACTATAATTTACTTATTTGAACCCATTGATTACTTTAATTTAATTTTTAGACCCATGATTTACTTTAATTCAAAAATCTGAACCTTAATTTACTTTAATTGAAAAATCTGAGCCCACAATTTACTGTAATTCAATGTTTTGGATCATAATTTACTTTAATTTAAAAATTTGAACCTTAATTTACTTATTTGAGCTCTTAATTAACTTTAATTTAAAATATTTGGACTTTAAATTACTTATTTGAACCCATTGATTACTTTAATTTAAAAATTTGAACCTTAACTTACTTATTTAAGCCAATTTATTACTTTAATTAAAATCTTAGACCATAATTTACTTTAATTTAAAATTTTAGACCATAATTCAAGTTTTAGGACCATAATTTACTATAATTCAAAATCTGAACCTTAATTTACTTTAATTGAAAAATTTGGACCATTATTTACTGTAATTCAAAAATTTACCACGCTTTTTAGTGTAGACCACCTTTTCAATTGAAATTCTCAGGAAGATGGAGACGATCTCACTATAGTCTAAATAATTCCATGCTTTTTAGTGGTAATTCAAATTTGTATTGAAATTCTCAGGACCAAGGAGACCCACCCAAATAATATTGGCCTATCCTTGGCTTTTTGTATTGAAAAAATTTCTGTATTGAAAATCCCAGAAAAAAAAACATTGGGCATTACGGCAGCAATTATGTAATCAAAAAAGCAGAAAATGTCTACGACAGCAAAAAAATTACAGCTCCTAACTACTCTCTCGGCTCGTGATCTTGAGATCACGAATGATTCCTTGATCCTCGACCCAAAATTTCTCCATGGACTCGATCTTTTGGTTTAATTTGCGCACATATTCGGGACGGAA
>CAUHTR010006997.1:0-12719 GCA_959609185.1 Schmidtea polychroa | reverse complement strand
NTTCAATTTTTTATTTATTATTTTAATTTACAAACTACCGCGCCTGCCCTTTGGGGCGGCAGCGGCAGGCGGGCGTGTAGGTTGTTGATTTTAATTTTTTATTTGAATAACTTGGACATGCATGTTTTGTGTATGATTAAAAAAATAGACTTTAATTTTTGTATCTTTTTAAAATTTGCTTTGGAAAATTTTGAGAAATTTGTTTTTTGGGGCTTTTTAAAAATTTGGAGAAAATATTTTTGGGACTTTTTAAAATTTGGGAAAAATAATTTTGGGAAATTTTCGAGTTGGGAAAATTATTTTGGGGATTTTGTGATTTAGAAATATTTTGTAAATATTGCATATGATTTTTTCTAGTAATTTGTTGATTTTTTCCATGTATTTTTATATAAAATTTTCAAAGTGTTGTGACCTTAAAATTTTCAAATTTATACAGGCATTTTTATTTTGTGACCTTCACTTTTAAAGCTTTTGTTCATTGTCAAACCGTGTGTTGAAGAATATGATTTTATTTCTATAATATAAGATTTTTCTATGTAATATATGAATGATGTTAAATTATGGCATTTGATGTTGAAGTTTGAGACTTTATTATTATTATTATTATTATTATTATTATTATTATTATTATTATTATTATTATTATTATTATTATTATTATTATTATTATTATTATTAATTTCACTTAAATTTAAATAAATTGAATATTTAATACTTAAATAAACACGGTAAAGATTTTATTAATAAAATAAATCTTTTTCACTATATATTTCGATAGCATCACTATCATCACCAGGTTACCTACATTCACGAGGGATGAATAATTATACTATATTGATAATATATAAACAAATTATAAAAAAATTATAAAATCTATAAATTTTTAAATTATAAATAACAATTTTAAACAATTATTTTTAAAAATAATTTTCAACAATCAATTATTTTAAACTTTTAAAATTATTTAAAAATATTATTCTAATTATTTAACATAACTATTATTAATATACATCAACATACAAAAACTTAATTAAAAACATTTAACACACACGTATTTACTGCATTTTGCACATTGATTTTAGGATTAAAAGTTCTTATCAATAATGCTTCAGATATCACACGGTCAAAACAATTATCAAAATTTTTTGATAATATTTTAAAATCCGACATTCCTAATTCTCTCATACAGACTTTCTTTTGATAGTGAATGTAGGTAACCTGATGATGATAGCGATACTATCGAAATATATAGTGAAAAAGATGTACGAATGGTGATTAATATTTAATGTAAACTAATCTTTCAGACAATGTGTAGAAAAAGTATATTTTGATAATTATATTTATCCGTTTTTTTGAAAATAAAACAAAATATCAAATCCCTGCTTTTTCCTTATTTGTCGAATTAGTTTTCATTTACCATTGGTCGGCTATTGTAATTGGTATACACAATTTCTAAAAAATAAAATTAGTATTATTAAGAGAAATGATCAACGAAACTGACTTTTATGCATCACAAGTGTTGACCGATCGGATATTCAACCAACTATTTCTATTTCTAGGTGCCCCAATCATACTTACTGGAATCGTTTCCAGTATCCTCAGTACAATTATGTTTCTACGAGATTCCTTTACTCCGCGTTCGACAAAATTTATTCTTCAAACTTTATCAATAACAGATCTCTTATTTCTAATGTCCTATGATATTCTATTTCGAACTGAAAATCATCTACATTCTTTATCCGCATTTAGAATTGACTTTGAAACCCATTAAAGAAAAATTTATATTTGCCGATTTTCTAGTAATGCTTGTCAACATTTCAGAATTGTTTCGAAATTGGCTGACAGTGATTATTGGCATAGAAAGATTTCTAGTTACTTGTTATCCTTTGAAAATGACGAAATATCAAGATTTCAACAATTCATATTTAGCGGTTTTTTCCATTGGAATCTTTACGTTCTTATTGCGTTTGCCAATGCTGATTCGACGAATCACCTTCTATTCGACCAATCAACATATTGCACAAATCAGTCAGACATCGCTGAAGGCTCACGATATTATTGAAGCAATCTTTCAGTCAGTTTTACCGGTGACCATTCTTTTGTTCTGTTTTATTCGAATCACAAAAGCTCTAAAGAAATCGAAGGCGTTAAGAATTTTTCATCGAAGCAGTGCAGTTTCTATTAAGAGGAAAATGCATATAACAAGAATGCTAATTATTATCATTATTTTGTTTTCTTTTTGTAACACTCCTCATATTCTTAATGCCATTTTCCAACAGCTGAAAATAATTGACAAAAACCTAATTTCAATCTGTTGGTTTTTTAGTATTTTATATTCTTCTAGTAATTTTTTTGTTTATATTATCTATATGAAAAGGTATCGGTTGATTATATCTCTTATGTTCTCCAATAGGTTCTGTTGTCCTCTGACTACCATCGAATCTTTGGAGTCAAAATATCAACTGATCAGCAGTTATAGAGACAGATCACATTTGAGAAACCGACCTGTGAAAACTGTGAATATGAACTCTATTTAATCGTAAGAAATCTAGACATGTAAATATTATTCTTTGAGATTATGAATTTGTGACGATTTGGTCTATGGAAACAAATACTATGAAACATAGAATATATTTATATTGTCTAAAATGAATTTCTTAGATATCTAATAAAATAATAAATAAATAAATATTTAATAAATAATAAAATTAATAATAGAGTTAATATATTTAATAGATAAAATTTAAATAAATATAAATAAAATCTATTTGATTTATTTGAAATAATTTTTTTGAAAAAAATATTAAAAAAATTGTTTATAATTTGACGTTTCAACAAATAATTATATAAATCAATAAAAAGTTAAATTTTAAACAATGCTAAAGACTCCTCAAATATTAGATGAAGAAAAACATAGACCCGCTGGCACAATATATACTATATAAATTTAATAAATAAATAAGTAGGTCATATAGATTTAATAAATAAATAGGTAGATCACAGACACACACTCGTAAAAACATAGTCCCCTCTGGCACAATATATATCATATAGTTTTATTAGATATAGGTTACACAACCACAGTATATAATTAAATTAATTAATTAAACACACAGACAAACACCTACTTCATATAGTTTAATTAATTACACATAAATATTCTATAAAGTTTTAGTAGATATAAGTTACACACACACACATACTATACAGTTTAAATAAATACACAAACACACACATATACCTGCAAACATTAGTCTTGTTAGTACATTATCGAAATTCTTAAGACAATAAATAACATCTCTATATAAATATCTAATTTATAACATAGTCCCCACTGGAACACTATATATAATATGTAAGTCAAGTCAATAAATAACATATTTTATTTAAATATTGTCGATTTTCTATTGATTATTTTGAGTGTGTTCCTGACAAAGTATTCCATCTGTCAATAGTTCATATTCTGAATGGTTTTTTCAGAGTATTCAAATTTCTATTGTGATGATTCAAGGTATTTGCAAGGGTATCACAAGGGTCGTGTTGAAGGGTCTTATGGACGATCAAAATTTATATAACCACGCGCGCAGGAATACTCTTAATCAACAAATTGTATTTATCATATAATTGTAAATAATACATTTGCATTGCACATACATTTATTATTATTATTATTATTATTATTATTATTATTATTATATTATTATTATTATTATTATTATTATTTTCAATATTACAATTGAATACAAAAAAAATATTTATCCAAACCCCACAGTAAAAATAAGTAAAATGAAAACAACAAGAAACAATTTTCAATAATATTTATTTTGAAATACATAAAATGCCAATCAATAATTAAAATGTCACGTCATTAAAGATATTGTTAAATCTATTATTGAGACTGCCTGGATCTGAATCATGATATATTATATACATTTAACATCATCATTGTCCTAAATCAATGGTATCAACTCCTAAATAGTGCCCAAATGCAAATCCTGTGTTTTTTCCTACCCATGTGCGCTTATCTTCATTATTTGACAATGCAATTTTTTTAATTTTTAAACGTGGTTCTGGATTCCTATTCTAGACTGCGGTACAGAAATAATCTGATTATTATTATAGCATAATACAACTTTATCATTAAATGTCTCAAACAAAATTTCACATTAATTAATTAAACGAGTTTGTCAGACATAACCAGAAAAATAAAATCCTCAATAGCCTCCAACATTTTCTCAATCACACAGAGAAGATAATAGAAATATCAATTAAATTTAAATTTGGAAACATTAGAGCAAAAGAAAAAATCTTTCAAATCAATATTTAATCTATTATTTGATGATCAAAATAAATGAACTCGAATAATCATCGGGTTTGTATACATGAAAAATACCATCATGAAATCAGGCTCAGGCCATGGAAACTATTCTCAATGGTTTGTTAATTTATATTATTTTAATTTTAAATTTATTATTAAATTTATTATTTAGATTATTGATTAGAAAATTGGTGATAATGGCGTCACAATGAAAGAATTCGGATCAAAATATTCGTATATTTAATAACATTTTTAAACTATGCTCTTGATTAGTATTTCTGTATATTTTTAATAAACTTTACCATCTTTAAATAAATTATTAATTACTTTAGACATTTCATCTGCAGATTTTGCCTGAGCCTTATTTCATGATGACTAATAATGATGGTAATTGTTGTTTATTTTAAATTTCTTATTTATGTTTAGAAACTATACAAATGTTTTGACTGATTAAATCGAAGATTTTTATCCAAGTTTGAACAATTCCTTGATGTATTGTACTCCAGAAGTTGTGTTTTACAAAGTTTATGAAGTAACTGGAATAAATGTCATAGAATTAATTCATATGGATCATTCTACGATTTTATGCTGTACAGACGATGTTGGAAATTTTGATTTTTGTACAAATAATATACTGAATACTTTTGGGGATAATAATGTGTATATGTCTTATAAATACACTTATATGTGTATAAATCTTCAGAAACGAGAAATAATTCATGTATTATTTGTGGAATGGCTGAATAAGGTTTTGTTGTAATAAAATATAAAATATAAATGTATAAAATTATATTTATTTTGTGATAATATTACCTTGATTAACCTGTAACCTTTTGAATACAATAAATCATTTCGAACTTTGTTGATTAGCATAAGATGTATTAGTTGATCATGTTTTGATCATGTCTGTCAAATGAAACCTTGTTTACATTGGAATTAGTATAAATATCTGGTTCAAATCATTGCTGATAACAACAATAAACGGATCATCAAATTACAGATTTGTTGTTCTTTGCAAATATTCCATTTAATAGTTTTTTAATTTTGGAGTATTGAAGATAGAAAATGCTGATGCCGCTAAAAAATTTGGAAAACGGAAATTTAAAGAAACGACATTATATTCGGAAACCTTATTCATTGATCGAGTAGATACAAAAGTGCCTGTATAATTTTTACAATCAAAACTAAATTATTTGTATTGTCCAATTTCTTATATATTTAAGGTATGTTTGTATAAATTAGTTTGGATTGTTTTATTTTATTTTATTATTAGGAACCAGTAACTCTGGAAAAATGTTTTTATTATGTGAGATTTTCAAATATCAAGTTCGGCGATAAGATCATATTAAGAAAATTTTATAAAAATAACTAAATCAAATTTTAAATATATTAATTATCTACATGTGCAGTTTTGGTCCTTACAATTTCCTCTCATCATATTTTCAACCACATGATCAATACAATTAGGAAAATCATTAGATTCATCTTCTTGGTTAGGTTCATTGAGTAAATAATTATATCAGTTGCATAATTCTCAATACACTGACTTAATTTGTTCACTAGTTAAATCATTACATTTATGATCATCTTCGTGCTTGGAAACATTTTCAGATTCGTCTGTCTATGACATATTCTTTTCACTAATTTCATCGTCTAAATAAGGCCATTTTCATTTCTCTAGAATATTCATAAATACTCTAATTTTTAAATTAGATATTTCCTTCTAATTTATCAATCAAAATGTTGATTAAATATGCTAAAAAATTAATAAAGATTAAAAAAAATCATATTTTACCTTTTTCCAACATGGTTAATATAATGTAAAATGAAAAATAATTTTCTTCATACCTAATTTGATGAAGCATTATTTAAACAACAAAAACAAACATTTACCAAGATTTATTAAAGTTTTTGAAACACTTTTATACATGTATATACAACTCCTAACCCAGTCATTAGTTTCATTAAATTCTTTAATTTTTCACATTTGGCATCATTCTCTTTTGCTTTGTAGCGAGTTTAATCATCATAATCCATCCACCATGAGCCATCGAACCCATGGCACAATTTTCGATTCACTAATCTAAATAATGATTATAATAATAATAATATCAAGTTAGTCATCAAAATAATATATACCTCTACAGACCATTGAAAATAATTTTCAAAGTCTGAGCCCGATTTCTCTAAAATATATTTCATAAACATGAAACCTACGATAATTCGTGACCATGTAACTTCATCATCAAATAATGTATAAAATATTTCCTCGAATATTTTTTTTCTTTTGTTGGATTGTCTCTAAATTGATAATAGTGTTGTACTCAATACAATTATCTTCAACGATATTTTCTGAGCGATTAACAAGGAATTTCATATTATTAATCATCTCGTCAGTTTCTTTGTTAGAGACAAGATCATTTAACAGGTCAATCATAAATGTTGTTTGCGTCATTTATAAATAATAGTTGAAATGTTGGTCTATTTATATTATTGCTGTTGAGATGTATTATTAATAAAAGAATATAATTGGTTAAACAAAAAAGAAATATTAATTTTAATAATGTTCAAACTAAACCTCCAGAACCCTACCGGGGCTGGCAATGAAAAATTGACATTTCATCACGCCAGTCCCTTTGTGTGGGCTGGGATGCTGGTGATTTTAATCTTTGTATTTTGAATAAACGTACATCAACATGTTTTGTGGTGATATGTTGATTTAAAAAATTTTGTAATAAAGTTGAGAAATTTATTTTAGACTTTAAAATTTTGAAAAAATGTTGAGTTGGGTAATGTTTTTGGGACATTTTTTAATTTGTGGAATTTTTGAGTTGGGAAAATTTGAGAAATTATTTTGGGACTTTTTATATTTTGGGAAAATTTGCAAAAAAAATTCCTATATTAAAGTCATTTATAAACAAAAATTCTAAGTATTTTTCGTTAATTTACATATTCATTTCTCCTACTTTTGTTCATTGTGTCCCCATGTTTTAAAGAATACGAATTTATTTCTATAATATAAGTTTATCTATGTTTGATAATATATGAAAGTTGTTATATTTTGTCATTTGATGATAATGTTATTCACTGTCTCGTTATGTGTTAAATCATACAATTTTAATTATATAATATAAGTTTGTCTAAGTTTCATAATATATAGAAAAGTTTATATTATGGCGTGACCTATATTTTTGTTGGGTTATTGAGTTGGTGATAAAATCAGAATTCTTACTCTAACTCCAAGCGTTTCTTTGACTGTCCCACAAATAACAATTAACATTGAAAACTTTATTGAATATCACAAATATTTTCACAATGATACAATTGCTCAACTAGCTAACTATCGATTATACAGTGCTTATTACACACTATGGTGAGGAATAGCACGCTCGTATAACCTTGATTTGACAAATCTCTCACAACTGAGGAGGATAATAATTGGTTATTTTAACTAGTTGTTTTCTGATTTTGACTTGGCTTTACTCGCCTAACTTTACTCTATTATCAACTGAATAACTCTTGCTGCTTCTCTTTATTTCTGTTTTCTCTTTAGTTTCTCTGCTTCAGTTTTATTCAAATTTTTCTTCCAAATTTTTCTCTCAATTGTTCCTCCAAACTGTTTGCTAATACAATTCTCCCACGTGCTCTCTTAATTTTCTAAATTGTCCTCTCTATAGTTCTGCTTGCTTCTGCTATGCCACCTCCTTTTATACCTCGTCAATTTGTGGCACTTCAGTTTATCTTTCAATTCCCCATTTTTTCTCCAACATGATTTCCCAATTTTCCCTTCGACTGAGTTATATTTGACAGCTGTCAAGATATTTTCTAATTTTCCCTTTTGCGCTCCGGCTTGTTTTTGTTTTGTTCCGTTATCGTTAACAAGTTGTCGAGATAAGAATATTTGTGTTTTTCTATTTTCCCGAAATTCCTTTTTCTTTTTGTACTGATTAATTAGTACTGACCTTTGTTTTTGCTTTCATGTCTGATTTCTTTTGTTTCTTTCTTCTTTCTCATTTCTTTTTACTTCCGCTTTTTTTCTGAGTTCCCATAGATCATCCCGTTTGTCATGGCGACCTTCCCCAAGTAATTTTATTTATTTATTATACTATTTATCATTTAGGTATTCTCAACATTTTTATTTAGAGACTTTGGAGTTCATTTCCATGGAAACTAAGTATTTTTTTGTATATATACCCCATATATATTCGTAACCTACATAAAATTCTGAGTCGACCTAGATATTTCCAGGGGGTGTTGGTCCAGCGGTGACATGGTAATTGAGATATTTGATGTGGCTAAGTAACGACGAAAGGTAAAAATCTCGAAACTAGTCTGCATTAGGAATTACACTGAATAGCACATTAAAAACTTTAGTGTTATATTAATAAATACAAAAATATATATAAGCTATAAAATAAAAATATTTGAAAATAAAAATTGTTTGATTTATTATTTTATAATAAATTAAAAATTCAATAAAATGAAATATAGTATTATTTTCTTAAAATTTTATTTTAAAAATTTACCATTTGAAATGATTGATCTAGTTCATATTTTCCTAATCTGAAAAATATAATTGAAGAATAAATATTCTATTTTTTAACAAATATTATTTAATTATAAAAATGATAGATTTTATCAATATTGTCATTTTGTGTCGGGAAATATTTGAATAAAAAACACATTAATATTTTATGTTTGAAAATTATTAAAAATAGAAATTTTCAAGATTTGTGTCACACATTTTTTAACAAATTTACATTTTCTCCATCATATGTGATTTTGTGATATCAGATTGTGATTCAATTAGGAATAAATTATAAACATTTTCCTAAGTATTTCTATATAATTTAATGTTTTAGATATTATAATTATTTTTTTTCAATTTTTCTATGTAAAAACAATTTATATTTTACTTATATCAAAGTTCTAATGAATTTCAAAATGTTTTTTAAAAATTTATTTATTAAAAAATATTGGCAATAAAATTTTTTATATTTTTACTTAAAGGTTTACATCATTAAAAAATGGTTGTGGAATATGTGATACAATCTTTTATCTCTCCATCCCCATTCTTTATTATACAATTCAATTTCCAATATTTGATTTTCATATATATATGTATTTATATTTGTTTGAATTTTTATTTATTTTTAAATTTTTGTTATAAATAATTCAGTGACCGAATAGTTATTTTAAAATTTGTCTAAAACCTGTGAGAACCTTATTTATATCAAATAACCAACATTTAGAGAATCGAAAAGAAAAAAAATTTAAAAAATAATGAAATTTATTTACAACTAGTTAACTAAACCCGTCTGTGATGGTCGTATGACTCAATAAATTATAAATATAGATTTTGTATTGTTTTCTAACAATGATTTGTCAGATGACATTATTATTAGATTGAGTTATTAAATTGAATTATTAGATTGAATTTAATGAAATATCATTTCTACTATAAAAATGAACTTGTCATTTATATATGACTCGCAAAATAAAATTCTTACACTTTTGCGACAACTCTAATGAATTTCATTAGTGCTAAAATGTTTTACGTAACATACTAAACAAAAATCCTTTATAAAAAATAAAGACATGAAAGATAATTTATTCGTCAAACTTAATTTCGAAGATGGATTTTCAGTATGAGAGTTCAAAAAAGGAGAACTGTCAACAAAATATTTTATATTATACTATAAATTATATATGACGATGGTTATCACTAAATAGTGATTCAAAATATGATTTATGATAGTATCAACTTTTCTGATTCATTATACAATATTGAATTTTAAAGCAAAAGGTTTATATTTTACAAACACAGATTATTATTTTTTTCAAATGATATTTTATTAATCAGGCGATGATTTGTGCTGTTACACACATATATAAACAAAGCAAATTGAATTGAATTGAATTAAACATTTCTCTTATTAGAAATAATAATATTTTTAAAATAGCCAAATGATTGTTTTAAAATACATTTTATTTACACCGTCAAGATTCGTGAAATGCAGTGTCGAGCAAAAGATTTTGCTAGTGGTACAAAAAATCAAATATTCATTAATATATATATATATATATATATATCTTCTCAAGAATGGTAAATGTTAATAATGTAATGTAAAGAAATATTTTTAAAAATTGCGTTTGTTTGAATATATTAAAGGACTTAAGTATAACTTCGCTAATTTTAAGCGAGCAAAAGTTTTTGATAGAAATAGAAAAGTTTAAAATGGTTGCGACATCTCATTAACTTTGTGACAAGACTTTATTAATATAATACACAGATAATTAATATTTAGAATGCATTCCACAATTTTTAATAATGTCATTTAGTCTCTTTGAAATTGATTTGTATAGATCAAATATCATTTGGTCCGGTATTTGGTTCCATTCTGTTAAAATAATGTCCCATAATTCGATAGATTTTTTCGCAGTTCTTTTATATACTTTGTCCTTCAAGATCGACCATAAAATTTCTATTATTTTTATGTCAGATGATTTTGGGCGCCAATCACGTATGACGCAAATACCTTTCCTAACTAGAAATTCTGTAGTAGACTTCGAACGATGGCATGAAGCACCGTCTTGCATAAAAATAATTTCCGGAGAATAAAGGTTTTGAAGGTCTATTTCAATAACAGTTTGATAAGCAGCAAAATCTAGTCTTTTCGGACATTTTATCAACATTTGTTTTCCATTCCCTAAAATAGCTCTCCACACTAATATTGAAATACCTCTTGTCGCACTGTTTTACACGTATATTTGTTTTTAAAACGACTATTTATAGGTCTTCGAACATAAAGACGCCGAGTGGTATATAAGTCAAACCGTACCTCATCATTAAACATTACATTATTCCAAAATTCTTGAATTAATGATTTATAGGATTTGCACCAAAGTATTCGTTTCCAAATTTGAACCTTATTTAAAAGTGGTTTTTAGCTTCTAATCTTCCATATAAGCCACTTTTTTTAAAATTCGTCAAACTGTCCTAATTAACAGTTTCTCGTTCGTTTTTATCTCTCGAGATATTTCTCTAGCAGTATCAAATGGATTTCTCTTTTAATGTATTAAAATTGATCTTCTCTCTCTTTCCGTAGTTTTCAATGGGCGTCCACTCTGCTGTTGATTTTTAACTGATCCACATCGTAAATATATGTAACTTATAGTTCTTTGCTTCACACAAAGCATTTTAGACACCTCCATTTGTGTTTGCCTTTCAATAAATTATGTACTATTAATTCTTTAATTTCTTCAGGAACCTTTGGCATTTCTAAAAGATATATTAATGGGTTATAAAATAAAAATAAAAAATTAATTATCAATGAAAAATATGTGAGAACATTATATAGAATAAATTTTTAGCAAAAACCTTTGCTCACTTAAAATTAGCGAAGTTATACTTCAATGTTTTAATAAATTCAAACAAATGCAATTTTTAAAAATATATCTTTACTATTACATTACATTATTAACATTTAACATTCTTGAGAAGATTGGTCTTCGTACGAAATATGCATAAATATATATTAATGAATATCTGATTTTTTGTACCACTAGCAAAAACCTTTGCTCACCACTGTGTAAATGCTATATTTCCGAAACTGAAGTAAAAAAATATCACCGATTACATATATAAAATATTAATATACAAACGTTATTAATTTTATTAATTAAAACATGCTTCATTTAAACATTTTTTTCAACTTTTATTATTTTTTTTAAAGGACAAAAATAGAAAATTAATCAAAATTATGACATTTCGGATAAATATCTAATTCAAAGAATACTTTTTTATTTCAATTCACTTAATAATGAAATTACCTCCAAATTGGTTTGTTTAAATTTATTCAACTTGAATCAAATTACACCTGTTTTTTGGGCTTTGATTCCAAATTCTGAGAGCTTTAATTCTTTTTTAATCCAATTTCATACATTATTATTATATTATTATTATTATTATTATTATTATTATTATTATTATTATTATTATTATTATTATTATTATTATTATTATTATTATTATTATTATTATTATTATTATTATTATTATTATTATTATTATTATTATTATTATTATTATTATTATTATTATTATTATTATTATTATTATTATTATTATTATTATTATTATTATTATTATTATGATTATGATTTTTTACAAAAACAACTAAAATAATAAGATTGCATTCATTCCTCGCTTCCAACAAAAATTATAAAAAGTCGCTCACAATTCTCTATAGGTCTTCGAAATCAATCTGTAAAGACAATTAATTCAATTTTGCTGATCTATTCCGCCACTCTGCTATTTATATTTGATCTCATATTTACCGCAGCTATCTAAAATTAAAACTTTAGAATTTTACTTGTTTTTCATTTCAACTCATATATT